>WBZZ01006431.1:140000-156937 GCA_019918135.1 Paulinella micropora | reverse complement strand
GAGCTAGCGGCTGAGAAAGAAAAGAAGGAGATGGAGGCAAAGATTGCATTAGCCAAGGCGGCGGGAACAAAGGGACCGAGATATTCCTCCTGGATCTTATATGGCTCCCTCGGGCCGCTCCGCCCCGTCAGCCCACACAGCACCTTCGGCCCCTGCGACTAGCTCAGCGCCTACCACTGTCATTGTCAACAGTAATGACAAAAAGGACAGACAGGCTATCATACAGGCCTTCCAAAAATATACAAAGTCCGATGCCACTGCTCTGACGCTGTATGCAGAGACAGCGAGTCAGAAGGACACGGATGCGAACCTTCGAGACAAGCTCAGAAGAATTGATGCTTGTATGAAGCAGCATCCAACGGACGAAACACAGGAGTATGAGGCGTTGTACACCTTGTTGGACCCATCAATCATCACACAAGGGTTTGATGTTGGGGAGTACAAGGCGATGAGAGCGGTAGAGGTGGCGGCTAGGAGAGCAGCCTCAGACCTGCAATGCACGGTGCCAGTTGCCGTCCTCTTGCAATACTTTAAAACTCATGGGTATCAGCACCTGTGCACTGGTACTTTGATTGGGTTTGAGATTTTTCAAGAGGTGAACGAAGGGCTGGGCATTGGCACGAGGTTGGCAGCGATCCTCACTGAGGTCAGCGCCAAGTACGGGCTCTTTTATAGCCGGAAGTCTATCATTTTGTACTTCCTGAGTGCTTTGTGTACACGACACCCGAGCAAGCTCGCAAGGATCATACAGTCCTGTCCGACCTTCACGGCGGTGAAGACGGCGGATTTTTTAGAAACGAATATATACGAGAGGACTGTAGCGGCTACTCCGCCGGGCGACCTGTTCAAGGAGGTGCTCGACGCGTGTTCCGAATTGGACACGGCCACCGAGTCATTCTCCAGTGCCGCGACACAGGGGGTTGGAGGTGCTCAAGCAGCACATGCAACTCGAACGGCAGGTCTCAAGAGGGGCAGAGATGAGCCGACGCCGTGCTACCGCTATTTTTCATACATGGCGTGTAAGCATGAGGCACAGAAAGGAGTAGGCAATTGCCTCTTCAGCCACGACTCTCTTGATGATAGGCAGCGAAATCTTTTCCTTAGAGAGCTCGAAGGCATGAAAAAGACCATGTACGCCATGTACAAGAAGGAGTTGGAGGAGGGGAGGTGGAATGCGAATATGGTCTCGGATGCGGAGTTCCGGGAGGCCATCATTTACTTCCTTGACAGAATGAAGAGAAGGGAGAAGAGAGAGACATCGGGCCGATCAAAGGCGCCGACTAGAGGAGGAGGAGAGACGAGAGGATCGTCACGAGGGTCCCGAGGGACACCAAGAGGGGCGGCACCACGAGGACGATGCTTTCGTGGAAGGGGAGGACGGACCCCAGCGCGCCCTCCCAGAGGACACGGATACTGGAATTATAGCACCAGTTCCAGCTCCAACTACCCCCAGCAAGCTTATACCGCTACGGAGGGGGACGTCAAGACGAAGACACCGGCTCAGGTGAGCGTGTTGTCGTCGTAGACTGACGGGAGGAGAAGAGAGAGGAAAAGAAGAGAGAGAAGGAGATAAAAACTGTTCTTTTTAACAGTCACAGTTATGCCTACTGTTGCTGAACAGGATACGAACGGTTCCGTTCCTCCTAGACGTGAAGGTGAAGGCACACAGCCTCACAAGCCTCAAGGTAAGCACTTGCTAGTTCATCCTTCGAGAGCTAATATGACAAATGATGCGAATAGGAAGGCGAAGAAGGCGATGGAAGAGAGGAAGCCGAAACCAAAGGCTAGGTCTCCTCCTACGAAGAAGCAGCGGACCGTACCCCCGCCAAAGGACTCAATAGTCTCTGCTATAGACACGAGTACACTCGTTGTACCAGACTCTGTCCAAAAGACACTCGAGATACCGGAAGCCCCGGAGACTCAAGAAGTTAAGTTGGCGGAAAAGGGGGGAGAACGAGAAGAGGACAAGGAACTTGAGCTTAGACTCAAAACCCTAGAACGAAAAATTCATGTGCTAGCGGCTAGTTTACATAGACCAGACGCGCTATGCTACACTGACCTCTTTTGTGAAACTTTACAAACCACATTAAAAGTTGGTAATGATACGATGGCGAATATTAATATTGTCGGCCAGAAGTTTTTGAATAGTCACCGGACATGGGTGGACAAAAACATTAGGAAAACAAAGGGGACCCTAAAAGGGGTAGGCAGCCGTACGGAAATTACGGGCATCGTCACATTAATTTTCAAATTGAAATCCGGTCGAGTATATCGTGCGGACCTCTATGTTGTCCCCGATTACCACGGTTCAATCCTGCTGTCGTATGACCAATTGGCTACGATGGGGGCTGTGATCGATTGCGCCGCACGGCGGGTGATTTATGGAGTGAAGAATGGAGAGGAGGAGGATATTAATCCGATGACTGCTACTGACTCATACGAGGCTTTTGAGCTGAGTCTAGCAACGGAGAGGAAAAAGTTGGCCTTCGTACATGAGGCAGCTGAAGCCTATATACACCCCTATGTCACAGTGCCGGAGGAACTGACCTGGGCCGACAATTGGGAGACGGAGATGCAGGCGTATACGGTTACGATTCCCGCATGGGACAGAAAGTCTATTGATGACTTAGTCGTAGCGCGTAATGAGGAGATAATATGTGTTGCGAAACAGTGCCCGTCGTTGGCCAGATTCGCAGAAGGTGGCGGGGCAGATGTCCATATTACTAATGGCTACTGTTACCATGCGAAGGTGTCAGATGAGAAGAGAGAGGCGTTTGTGCCAAGGAGGAAGGGGCGTATCCCCGATACTCCAGCGGATGACATTAAAACTTTTATCACGAACTTTTGGGGCGATGTGCCTACCTGGCCGCGCTCATTAACTGAAGTGAAAAAGTGTCTACGGACTCTATTTGAGAGTAACAAGCCGTATACTGTCATTCTGCCATACAATGAGAAGGCGATCTGGGCACAGGAGATAAGGGACCGGCTTATTGATCATCCTATACCTGACCCTTCTCGCAAGCAACAGTTAGTGGTGGCTTGTCGACTCGGGTCTCGGGAGCAGAGCAGTGCATACAAGCAAAAGCTCAGAGCCCAGGACAAGTTGAAATTGATACCTCAAGCTTTCACATGCTTTGATGGTTTCTACACCCGTAAGGCTCCGATACAATACGCGAACCTTATTGATATGCTTGTCGGGCTGGGTCATGATGATGAGCCGGACACAGTCACGTATGAAAGAACGGGACTAGACGATTTGTCCGAGGAAGATTTGAGTTTGGAGGAGGACTTAGCGCCCCTCAAGGAGCATAAGAAGATGTCGGAGGAAGATTTCCAAGCGGCGGCGCGGAAAATTTTAGAAGAAGGAGTGGGTTCGGAGAGAGAGAAGGCGTTTCTCAAAGCTAAGATGGAGGCGTACAGAGAAATTTTCGACCCTCCTCGGGCAGGTGGTGTAAAGTCGGAGGACTTCACTGCTGTCATTTACAAGATACCGGGTGCGGAGCCATCTCCGGCACCACGGAGGGCAAATTTGAGCATACATGAGGCAAACATAGCGGAGGAGAATGTGAGACAGTTGCTCGATGAGGACTTTATTGAGAGATCTACATCTCCAATTGTCTCTCAACCGAAAATCGTCCCTAAGCCAGGAGGAGAATGGCGCTTGACGATCAATTATGCCCGTGTGAATAAGGTGCTAGAGGAAGAGAGAAATCCTCTGCCGACCTTAGAAGAAGGCAGAAGGGTGCTGCGGAATGCTAAATTCTATTCGGTCATTGACCTTAAGAACGGCTTCTGGCAGATACCACTGGACGAGAAATCCAGATGGCTGACTGCATTCGTTGTGGGTATGGAAATATACCAGTGGAAGGTGCTTCCGATGGGACTCAAACAGGCCCCGGGGCTCTTTCAGAAGGCGATGCAGAAGATGTTGAGCGGTCAATATGACGACCAGTCGGAGGATGGTTTTATGAGAAGGAGAGGACAGAAGGCGGGAGAATATGCATTTTGTTACATCGATGACATCATCGTATACTCTAACACAATGGAAGAGCATATCGATCACTTGTCAGATGTCTTCAGGCGCATCGGAGCATTTGGCCTGAAATGCAACCTAAAGAAATATCAGCTTGCCAGGACAAGTGTGACGTATTTGGGTTACGAGATTTCTCATAATAGGGTCTCGATATCGCGCGAAAAGAGGGAGGAGATCATGAGTAGACAGTTGCCAAAGAATCGCACGGAGTTACACTCTTTTCTTGCGATGGCACAGTACTACAGCCAGTTCATACCCGATTGGGGTGCAACTCGGGCTAAGCTGGAGAAGATGATTGATTTTGGAGACTTTGAGAAGTGGGATGAGGAGGCTTTGCAGGCGTTTAATACGCTCAAAGATCTCATTTACAAAGATCCCAAGGACGGCGGATTAGTACTTATGATGCCCGACTTTACGAAGCCGTTCGTAGTCGACACGGATGCATCTAAGTTTGCGATTGGCGCGGTGCTGCAACAGGAAGATGAGGAGAAAAAGTTGCGCCCGATCATGTTTATTAGTAGAAAGCTGTGTGCGGCGGAGCGAAATTACTGCACGCGACAGAGGGAGGCGTTGGCAGTAGTATGGGCTCTTAAGAGGCTCAGAGAATATTTGTGGGGAGGACCTCTATTCACGGTTAGGACCGATCATCACAACCTTCTTTGGTTGATGAATCATGAACAAACCGGCCGTTTGGCGCGGTGGCAAGCTTTCTTGTCATGTTTCAATTTCACGATGGTCTACTTACCGGGAAAGCGAAACGTAGTCGCTGATAGCCTTTCCAGGCTAGAGTTTCAGTCGGAGGTGTCGGCTCTCGTATCATCAGTGGAGATGATGGACCTGTCCACGGACAAGGTATACGAGGTGAGCCACATAGAGGCGATGCAGATGGCAAGAGGCGTTCGTTATGACCGCACGGGTCTACGATATAGTCCTCAAGGCCCGGAGCATGGCATATGCTGTGAGGCGCATGTTCTCGAAGACGCTGAGTGGTCTTATGAGGCATACGAGAACGCGAAGGCGAATATAAAAGAAGAGGAGGAGACGACTGAGGTCTGTACTGAACCTCCACAGGAAAATCGAAGCGAGCTTGATGAAGACCCGGAAAGGGTAGGAGTAAGGTTGGAGGACGGTACTATTCATATCGCCTCGCCTACCGCGTGGAGGCAGCAACAGGCGACGGATCCGGAGTTCAAGGAGCTCATAACGTTATACAAGAACCCTAATGAGCTTAAAAAGACTCCACAGATCAAAGATCAGATGAAGGAGATGGCGTGGAGAGATGGGCTATTGTGGTACAAGGGCCAGCATGGCAAATTTGCATCACAGCCTGACAAATGGACTCTCTGGGTACCAGAGAAGTTGAGGCGCTTTATATATGTCGCAGCCCATAACTGCCCCTTACTGGCACATCCGGGTCGACAAAGAACTCATTGGTTCATAGCGAGGCGATTTTGGTGGAAAGGGATGAAGGAGGAGATAGACAGGGAAGTGGACGCATGCATCCCATGCAAAACCACAAAGACACCGCTGAAGGCGAACTTTGGCCTGATCGGTACATTCCCGTTACACGCCGGGATGTTTGAATTTTTACACATCGATCATGTGGGACCTTTCCCCGAATCGGCAGAAGGGTACAGATACCTTCTTACCGCAATAGATCGAGCCACCAATTATGTCTGGGTTGTTCCTGTTAAGGACGCTACAGGCAAGACAACTGCGGAGGCTCTGATCGATAGGATCGTCTCGCAGATCGGAGTGCCTAGAAAGATATGTTCTGATCGAGGTTCTGACTTTAATAATGAAGTCATCGACAGACTATCTAAGTACTACGGGATGAAATGGCAATATGTTACTGCCTATAACCCGAGAGCGAATGGCAAGATCGAGCGGGTACATAGACCTCTCAAAGCCTCGCTTAAGATGTACTGTATAAAGAAGGAGAATCAGAGAGCCTGGGTGGAGGCAGCACCTTCATTTGCCTTTGCAATGAACTGTCTACCCTCATCGGCATTAGGAGGAGCCAGGAGCTCAGTCTCGCCATATCAATTGGTTTACGGCCGAGAGCCTAATATCCCAACCTCACTTCTGCATCCAAAAGACACTTGGGCAGATGAGGATGAGTTGTTCGGGATGAGACTAAGAGCGAAGATGGAGGCGGAACAAATAGTTGCGGCGCACAGGGAGGCGGAGCGCAGAAAGACTGACGCACAAGGAGTGCGACAAGCGCACTTAGATCAAGTCCGTTTCCAGGTTGGGGATATTGTACTCTTGTACCATCCTCAAGTCCCTAAGGGGGTTAGCTCTAAGCTGTTTACCCACTGGAAAGGACCATACCAGATCATGGAACAGATGGGACCTCTGAATTATAAGATCAGGGGTAGAGGGAAGGTGCAGATTGTGAATGTTCGAAGGCTGATCAAATATGACCCCTTCTTACTTGAGGATGAATCCGTTGAGGAGGCGTTGAAACGGATGAAGGAGGACTTCCAAGAGGTACCGCCTATACAGAAGGAGGATACCTTAGAGGAGGAGAATGCCTATCGGGCACCGGTCACGGAGAAGGAGGAGACCGAGAAGGAGACTAAGGAAGACTCAAACCGCAAAAGCGCGGCGGGGACTCAGTCTAAAGCCCCCATAGTCCGCGGCGGTACGGAGGAGAAGTTCACGGAGGCGCAGAGGAGGAGAGCGCAAAACGATCTCATCTTCGACCAACCGAGGAAGGTGGCGAGATCGACGCGAGCGACGGATGTCCATGGAGGAGGAGGGGAGAAGGACACTAACCCGAACGCGGGTAATGTGGACATTCGACATGTGCGATGGAAGGAAGGAGAGGCGATTGCGGCCATCAAGTGGGTCCGAGACGCTTTTTATCTGTTGAGACCGGCAGAATCTCATGTTGCCGATGACACTCTCTCAGATCTTTATCTCATGCGAGCTGTGGCGGTCCCGCAGACTACACGGGCAGCACGGACATCGAAGAGATCCTTAGCAGCAAAAACGATACAACCGGTACTCCATTTTTGGAGAAGCATGGACCCTGTTGAGGATCCAAAAGCTAGACAATATTTACCGGTGTACAAAGACGCGAAAAATCTCGAGACATGGGATGATACTATTACCCTTCGAGACAAAGACCACACTGCGTGGACTATTCAGTCACTGCCTAGAGGAGTGCTTGATATTCCTTTTGACTTATCTTTGGGCGCCATCCCTAACAAAATATGGGACATTCTGGAGGAGTCGAAGTTTGACTTGACTTTTGTTGGCGGCCCGCCACCTGGCAAAGGGGTTCGCGCAAGGCGACGAAGGCAGTAAGTGACATTTTTTTCTTTTATCACGCGTCGGACATTGAAAAGCTGCATGTGGATTAATCTCATAGTGCCCATGTCAGATCATGTCTTATTAAAATGTTTTTATACCATTGTTGTTACTTGGCATTTTTATCGCAACACATGAGTGCGAGGGTCAATCGGCAAATGGATACGACACCGTATAAGGGGATCGCTTGTGAGTTTAGCGATGGTGTTCCTGGTACGACCCTGCTTCAAGTATCCAGGGTGATGTTCTCAAAAAATGTTCTCATAGTAGACATATTAAATTTTTTTTCTTTGGATATACTTAATATCGTCATACCAGCACGGTCCGTCTCTACTTGTGTCGGCATATCGCATGGTCGGGCTCACTCACCCCGGCTTTGGATATAGTTATTAGGTCTGGCCCCCTTGTACTATATTAAGGTAACCGATTGAATACAAGGGTATGTTATTAAAAGACAATGTATTTACTGATCGGAAGTGTTTTTGGAGAAGGAGAAAAATTATAACGCTGCTTTTATTGCAATAGTAATACTATTTGTTCTTGACATACTGCCTCAGAATTAAGTTACGGGGGGGGACAACAAGTGTGGAAGGAGGAGTTTTTATTTACAAAAACGAGGCTGGAGATTTATAGTTGACTCGTGTCTGGCGTATGCGTCTTATATATCCACTGCACCGTCTATCCGTGGGTTAATGCACTTAGTTGCGACACCCCGTAGCGTTTGTGCAGAAAAGAAATCAGCATTTATATGACGAAAATATTGCATATTTCCGTCATAAAAACGGGAAGGGGTACTGTAGGCATCACCCCCCGGATAGCCGGTAAAAAGTACCCTTTTTATGGTGTCAGGTGCACCTAGTTTTTTCCCATTATTTTCAATATCGTTTGGCCGGATTTGACCTAATGCCATTTTAACCTTGGTCTGTTGCCGTTTTCTTTTCGGCTTCACTGAGCTAATATAACGAGACATCATTCTCTTTTGGGGATTTGTGTCTGGTTGTATTACCGACTTTTTATTGAGCTATCTTCGGGGATTGTAACAGTTTACCTTGTGAACTTTGAGGGGGTATGTGATAGTTGGCTAACGATACGTTGGCTAATATTGTTATATCGCGGGGGCGGCATTCGTGGCGGCATTTAAGGCGTGGTTAAACGGAATATGTTGCCTATTAAAGGAAGCATAGAAAGGGTGAATGGAAAAGCGAGGGCGGAGGTTACGAGGACAATGGTCTTGACCATTGAACGTTACTCCGGTAAGTCCTTTGACATTCAGTTCTATGTCTGTCTGGAATATTCGGGGGGATTGCTGATCGGGTTCAAGCAGCTCAATAGGATGGATACATTAATTGACTGCCGGTCGGGCTTGGTGCACTATGTCGTTTACCAAGCTAGTGGCGACAAAGGATGATGACCCACATGCAATTGCGCGGGGCGCAAAGGTGCAGTTGGTTATACCAAAACCATATCAGCACCCAGCATTGGACAACTATTACAAGGATTTCCAACCAGAGTACCGCGGGCATGCGGGAAAGGTGAGGAAAGTTGTTCGACGTTGGGAGAAGGCAACGGTAGAGGACGTAATTCAGAGCCGGTCGGCTCAGATTATGGCTTGCACCATGGAAGAACATAACATGGAGGTGGAAGCAGGAATGGGCAGGTTCAGGGATGGAAAGAAGGGGCTTTTGTGTTCCTTCAGAACCAGTACTGCTTCCATGCGAAAGCATCGCAGGCCAATAGGCTCTTGTTTGAACCACTGATGTCGTTGCGGTTGTCAACGGGTGGAACGGAGGACGAAATTTTGGAATTTGTGGGGGACATGTGGGATGACAAACCTCTTTGTCCGCGGAATTCCGGAGAGACGGCGAAGTTGCTCACAAAGTTATTCGAGGTGACAAACCGTTCTCTGTTGTCCTACCGTGCCATCATAAGGCACTATGGGCGGATGAGGTCTTGGCGGATGATGGATCACCCGATCCCGGTGCCATCTAGAAAGCAACATTGCTTGTAGATTGGGCACTAGGGAACAGGGGTTGGCTTATCGAAACTCACTGAAGGGGTGTGACCTTCAGAAGATACGGGAACAGGCGTTCACGTGCTTCACAGGGTTTTACACAAAAAAAAAGGCGCCTATCCAGTATGCGATGATTCTGGATCGTATGGCAAACCTGGGAAAATAGGATGAGTTTTCGGAAGTCAAATACCATCAGAAGGAAGTGGAAATGCCATCCGAGGACGGACTGGTGGAGGATGCGTGGTCGGACATGGCTGAGGCGCCCGAACAAAAGAGTCGGAAAGACGCTCAGTCATGGGAGGATAGGATGGCTCAAATGCGGGCGGATTGGAAAGGGAATGAGGAAGATCTCAAGTGCCTTCAGGAGGTGATGGCAAGGGAAAAAGAGATCTTTGATCCGCCTAGACAGGGCACGGTCAAGCATTTTGAGGCTCATCTCAGGAAGATTCCTAGGATGAATATCACGCATGCCTCTAGGAATGAATATCACGCATGCCTCTAGGAGATCTATCCTAGGCCGGAAGGAGGAGAGCATTGCCCAGGAAAAGGCAGAGGAGCTACAGGCTGATGATTTCACGGAGTTTTCAGACTCCCCGATTTCGTCACATGTACGCATGGTTCCTAAGCCGGATCGGGCACTAAGGTTTTGTGTGAATTATTATCGGGCGAACAAGATCATTGAGGGTGAGCGGTATCCGCTGCCTAAGATCGATGACTGTATGCGCAAGTTGAAACACACAAAATTTACTCGGTAGTGGACCTCAAAAATGGGTTCTAGCAGATCCCGCTCAGTAGGAAGAGCAGGTGGCTTACAGCGTTTG
Organism: Paulinella micropora; assembly: GCA_019918135.1. Lineage (NCBI taxonomy): Eukaryota > Cercozoa > Imbricatea > Euglyphida > Paulinellidae > Paulinella > Paulinella micropora. Next base: position 146,754 of record WBZZ01006431.1, on the reverse strand, counting down.
TGGTAGGGATGACGCTATACCAATGGAAGGTATTGCCAATGGGTCTGAGGAACTCGCCGGGCATATTTCAGGCAGCAACGCAGAAAATGCTTGGGCGACAATTGGAGGATGGAAGGACAGGTGGGTTTATGGAGAAGTATGGGCAGAAGGCAGAGGATTACGCTTTCTGTTACATAGATGATATTATTATCTACTCCAATACCATGGAGGAACATCTAGCCCACATCCAGGATGTTTTCCGACGGGTGAGAGAGTTTGGTCTCAAGGTGAACTTGGACAAGTGCCAGTTTGCCACCCGACAGGTTACATACCTAGGATATGATATCTCGAACGAGACGGTAGCGATTGCGGCTAAAAAGAGGGATGCTGTGGAAGGCATTAGCGGCCTCAGACGCGGTCGGAATTGTTCTCCTTCATTGCGCTTGCGCAATATTACAGTCAGTTCTTTCCGAATTGGTCGAATACGGTTAAGCCGTTAAGAGAGCTGTACTTAAAAGGCGATATACGGGAATGGACGCCTAAACAAGAGGAGACGTTCGAGTTCATTAAGGAAATGTTGACTCGTGATCCCAAGTTCAACAAGGACTGCATCTTGATGATGCCGGATGTTGACAAACAGTATGTGCTAGACACCGATGCGTCTAAGTACGCAGTCGGGGCGGTCTTACAGCAATACGATGATATGGGGGTCTTACGGCCGATCATGTACTTGAGCCGAAAGCTCAATAAGGCAGAACAGAACTACTGTACCAGGCAGAGGGAGGCCTTGGCGGTGGTTTGGTCGTTTATAAGACTCAGGGAATACTTATGGGGGTCACGAGATATCGTGGTAAGAACGGACCACCAGAATCTTATGTGGTTGATGACGAACGATTGCACAGGCAGGTTGGCCAGGTGGCAAGCCTTGCTGTCGTGTTATGACTTCACCGTCAAGTACATTCCCGGCAAGAAGAATTTTGTGGCTGACTCTTTGTCAAGGGTCAATTACTCAACGCCGTCCGCATGTCTGGCTGCAATGCAGCAGATGGACGAGTTCGAGGACTTGTTGAGGAAGGATCAAAAGGATATCTTGCCGGCGAACATGATCTTCTATGCCAATAAGGCTCACCCAGGCTCTAGTCGGAAGGAGCCTAGGGTGATGGAGGCAAGGAAGGGGGAATATAAGAGGGTCATGTTGTCTCAGTTGGAACGGGAGGTTGGCCAAGCGGAGTGCTGTAGGGAACACTTTGCGGAGGAGGCCGTGCAACGCCTGAAGGAATATGAGGCTGAGAAAGCCGCTATTCTGGATGAGGATAAGGCAGAGCATGAGTGCTACTGTTGCCTAGGGCACGCGGCACCGGCCGTCCGAACCTGCGTGGAAGACCCGGGCGTGGAGACGGCTCCAGAGCCGGGGAAGGCTATGGAGAGGTCGGAGCCGGACTCCAGACCTCAAGTGGGAATCCAGGTAGAGGACGGTACAGTGCGTATCGCGTCCGTGGAGGCTTGGAAACAGTGCCAGAGTGCCGATGGGGAGTACAAGGACTTGATCCGGTACTTCATGGCAAACGACGAGCTGTTGCTGACGGAGAGAATCCGGTCACAGCTTAAGACTCTGGCATGGCGGGATGGTCTCCTGTGGTATATGGGCAAAACCGCGGAGACGGCCAAAACCCGGAAAAGTGGGTCTTGTGGGTCCCATCCAAACTGAGACAGATGATCTACGTAGCGTCGCACGTGGTCCCGTTGGTTAAACACCCGGGGGTGCAAAGGACGCAGTGGATTATCAAACGGAGGTTCTGGTGGGAAGGAATGGATAAGTTCGTTAAGGGAAGGGTCAAGGGCTGTACGACCTGTCAGATGAACAAACGGCACCCAGTGGAAGGGAAAATCCCGGTTGGGAAATTTACATTGCTGGAAAGGCTCTTTGAGTTCCTGCATGTGGACCACGTGGGACCGTTGCCGCCGGTGGGGCCGGCGAAGGATAAGTTCTTGATGACGGTCATTGACAGGGCGAGCAATTACGTCTGGGCGATACCAGTGCCTGACACAACGGCGGAGACGACAGCCAGGGAGCTGATCGATCGAGTCCTAGGTGTGGTAGGGGTCCCCAAGACGATCTGCTCAGACAAGGGAGCCTTTGATAACGAACTTTTACGGGGTTCACTGGCAGTACGTTACACCGTACAATCCGAGGGCTAATGGCAAGATTGAGCGGGTGCATAGACCACTCAAGTCGGCTCTAAGGACCTACTGCAAGAAGAGTCAGCTCTTGTGGAGAGAGGTGGTCCCGAGCTTTGTTTTCGCTATGTACGCGATACCATCGAAGGCTCTTGGAGCGGGGGCGGAATGTAGATCCCCATATCAGGTGGTGTACGGGCAGGAGCCAGTGATGCCCCAACACTTGGTATATCAGGATGGGCCTGGGCTTATGATGGATGAGGATGAGCTGTGGGGGGTTCGTATGCGTGTGTCCATGGAGGCCATGCAAGCGGTAAGGCAAGCGAGGCTAGCGGAACAGACCCGCCAGCTGAGCAAAGAACCCTTGGAACAGGACTTGTCTATGGTAACCTATAAGCCGGGTGACATTGTCATGTTGTATTACCCACAGGTTCCAAAGGGCATATCTTCAAAGATGTTTGTCCACTGGAAGGGGCCTTATCAGGTAATGCAACAGACTGGGCCGTTTAACTATCGGATACGAGGCAGGGGGGAGAACAAGATTGTCAAGGTTCGACGCCTCATCAAGTACGATCCGTTTCTCATGGAGAACGAGACGCTCCAAGAAGCGCTCGTCAGGGAAAAGGGGGAGTTTCAAGACCCTCCTAAGTTGACCGGAAGGGCCAGGAGGGGAGGAAGGCACGGGCCCCTGAAGAGGGTGTCGGCCAGATAAGCTCCAAAGCGCCTGAGGTCGGGAAAAAGGGGTCAGATACAAGTCGCAAGCCACCCACAGAGGCGGCGAAGAGGGCGGCGGATAATGATCTGATCTACTCGGAACCGGGGAGTAGGCCGGGTAAACGCAGGAGGACGGGTGTGCAGGCGGGGCCGGAGGAGCCAGTGGTGCCCTCGCGGGTGGACGTCAAGCACAAGTTATGGAAGGAGGGTAATGAGGCACTGGAAATGACGTGGGTTCTGGGTCGGTTCTATCTGGTCAGGCCCCCAACTAGGTTCGTTGCAAAGGGAGACAAGGATGATCTCTTTGTGATGAAGGTTGTGGGACTGGCAGAGGACTCGAGGAAGACTCGATCGTCAAGGAGTGCGCTTAAAAACCTTCCGCCTATGCTGCAGTTTTACCGGTCTTGGGATGAGGATACGGTTGACAACCGGATGTACCGCGAGTATGTTCCGGTATGGTGGGATGCTGCGAATAGGGAGGTATGGGATGCCAAAATTGATCCAGCCACACGGAAGAGTGACAGGGATCATGAGGCATGGACCATATCAGCGTGGCCGAGGGGAGTGCTTGATTGCCCCTTCGAGTTGCACGACGGGCACATTCCACAGAAGGTTTGGGACTTGCTCAAGCAAAGCGGGCTTGACTTAAGGCTAATCGGGGGTGCACACGCAACTGAAACGGTGCGGGGGAAGAAGCATCAGAGCCTGAAGGGATAAGGGGCATCCGGGATGCAACTTGGAAAAGAAGGAACGGAAAAGCGGGTCGGAGGGCAGTTGGGCACACATTGACCATAGTGTGTGGGATAAACAATACTGAGGGTCCTACTCAACATTAAAACGTTAACGTTACGGGCACAGTACAAGGGAACTCGGCGAAAAGGCCATCGTCGTTTTAAGTTTTGGACTTTGGGGTTCGGTCAATTCGGACTTCAGGGCCAAGGCACCATTCACATTTGACGGATTAGACAGGGTCTGGCTGGTGGTCGGCCAGACTATGGGTCTGTGACTTCGGGAAATCGCGCGCGTAGGGTTGAAGACGTGAGCTGGTCGAGTGCCATGATTCACGATCTTCGGGCAACAATAAGTCTCGGAACTTAGCCCACATGAAGCACAAGCCTTTAATCTGTTGGATGGCTCTTGATAAGATTTGATCAGGGGTCGAGCTAGGGTAGCTCTTGGGATGGTGGACAATCGGCTGGGATTCCCCAAAAAGCCGGTACTGACGAGATTATACGAGATGTAGTCTCCGTTGGTATTACTCCAGAGTTGAGATCCGAGCGATCTCAAAGGAGGGGGAAGGGGTGCTATGTAACACCCACGGTATACTACATCGTTTATACGCTATTGGGGCTTTACGGGAATTTACTCTTGGAAGTATTTTCTTGTTATTAAATGTAATTTAAGATGAATTCTTATTACATTTCCGGTTCTGATTAATATATCGGGTTTTAAGGTTGTAGTAGGATAAGGAATATGAAGGAAAGCTAGGAAGCTTGGACCCCCATAGTACCTTAAAACCTACATTTTACACTTAACCGTTTACCGGCGTGGAGAGGGTTATTAGGATGCAGAATACACAGTTGTGTAGCATCCATATTGAATAACCTCCCACATTAATAGCGTTGACCCGATCCTTCTACATCACGTGTAGTAACCGTTGGAAGTTTTGGGAAAAAGGTCACGGATATACCGTGAAATTTGGCCTTTTTTCCCGTGACTGGGAATTTATGGCTAAATAAGGGAAAATGCACTTATGGGTTGTGGTTTGTGGTGTGTTTTGGCATTTGTGCAGGTTACGGACGTACATCGTGTCAGGGAACCAGTCAAAGGGACACTCCGATTCTATCGGTGTTTTCCCTCTGGCTTGTTGTTTGGGTTCATTCCTGACAGCCCTTTCTTACATAGAAGTGGTCGTTAGAACTGAACCAGTTGTGTTCAACGTTATTATTAAATTCCTTTTTATGATTGAGCTCGTAAGGGTAAGACCTCCGGTCATAATAAAGAAGGATGTGCCTAAATATAACATTGTGGCTGTGGGAGGAGTTGTATGGGGATGGGGGACAGGATAAACAACAAGATTCCGTACAAGAAAAAAAACTAGTATATAAAAAAATAATGAATATACTACCAAATTGAAGATATTAATGTATTTTAATTATTTTAAACAAAAATAATAAAAAAAATTGAATTTCTAGCCGTTACAGTTGTTTTTCGACCGTTTGGAATTTATTTGCTAAATAGTTGTTTTGGGTTGCATGAGCTTGGTTTTTCTTTGTTTTTATGTTGTTTTACATCAAAATCAATGTAATTATATTTAATTGATTAAATTCTAATGATATTATTTCAAATTCAAATTCAAATTCAATTGTAACTAAACATTTTCAAGTTGGTTACTGGTGGCAGCCACTTACTTGTAATCGTTATACATACTCACTGACTACTTGAACTATGCATGAAATTATATTAATACTACTTTGTTTAGCATATTTATAATGTTTTTGAAGCATAAAACCGGTGCGGAAGCTTAAACTTCAAGTTGAGTGACAGTGTTTTACACTAGTCACTGTGACTAAGCCTACTTGCCACTCACTTGTATTGTAATCGTTATACATACTCACTTACTACTTGAACAATGAATGAAATTATATTAATACGAGTTTGTTTAGCATATTTATAATGTTTTTGAAGCATAAAACCGGTGCGGAAGCTTAGAATTCAGAGTGAGTGACACTGTTTTACACTAGTCACTGTGACACTAAGACTACTTGCCACCGTAGGCTCACTTGTAATCGTTATACATACTCACTGACTACTTGAACTATGCATGAAATTATATTAATTGATATGAGTTTGTTTAGCATATTTACAATGTTTTTGAAGCATAAAACCGGTGCGGAAGCTTAGACTTCAGAGTGAGTGACACTGTTTTACACTAGTCACTGTGACACTAAGACTACCACTTGCCACTCACTTGTAATCGTTATACATACTCACTGATTACTTGAACTATGCATGAAATTATATTAATACGAGTTTGTTTAGCATATTTACAATGTTTTTGTATTAAAATTTCATTCCGGAATAAAAATGTAATAATATTGTATTAATGTTATTGACATTTTATTCAGACAAAACCAAAATATTTGTTAGACTAAGTTTTAAGTTTATTATTTGCGGCGATGTTTAGAGGAGGGCTCTTTGTTTTACTGTAGTCTGATAACACACACACTTACACACACACTCACACTGTCTCTCTCTCTCTCTCTCTCTCTCTCTCTCTCTCTCTCTCTCTCTCTCTCTCTGTCTCACACACACTCACACTACTACTACTACTACTACTACTACTCTAACCCTTACTACTACTACAACTACTACTCTAACCCTTACTACTACTACTACTCCTACTATTACTTCAACTACTACTCTAACCCTTACTACTACTACTAATACTACTATTACTTCAACTACTACTTCAACTACTACTTCAACTACTACTACAACAACTACTCTATTCCCTACTACTACTACTACTTCAACTACTACTTCAACTACTACTACAACTACTACTCTAACCCTTACTACTACTACTACTACTACTACCACTACTACTACTACTACTACTACTACTACTACTACTACTACTACTACTACTACTACTACTACTACTGCTAACCATTACCTCTAGTACTATCACTACTAATACTAGTACTAGTACTACTACTAAAACTACCACTACAACTACTACTACAACTACTACTCTCACCCTTACTACTACAACTACTACTACTACTACTACTACTACTACTACTACTACTACTACTACTACTACTACTACTACTACTACTGCTGCTGCTAACCATTACCTCTACTACTACTACTACTA
>WBZZ01006431.1:130000-135000 GCA_019918135.1 Paulinella micropora | reverse complement strand
CCCGCAGGCTTTCAGTGAGTAAGAAGCAACACAAGTGGACTTTCGAACACTGGTGGGGGGAGGTTCGAGAGAAAGCACTAGACATAGATAGGACCAACGAGAGGGAGAGGAGGGAAGGGAAGGGAGAAGGAAAGAAGAAAGAAGGAGGGTCAATTGCTTATGCTGCTAAGGCAAGCACTGAACTTGAGAGTGTATGTGTTCTTTCAGAGTGCGAGAGGGTGCTTGAAAGGGAAGACATGCAACTTTAAGCACATAGAGGGTGTCATGCATGGGGAATGTTTTGTCTTTGAGAGGACAGGGGCCCGGGGTGCATGGGGATAAGTGTAAGTTCAAGCACACAGAAGAAGATGGGAAGACTCCAGAAGAAAGAAGAAAGAGGAGACGAAGACTTGCTTTAACTGTCGAGGTTCGCCTCCTCCTCCCTTTCCGCCGTTTCTGTAACGTCTTTTTGGGTATTGTTCACAGGCGAAGGATGATTGTCCTTGCTTTCTCTGTTTGAGACCGTGAGGAGAGGTTGATGTCCTCCATCCTCCTTGTCTATTGTCTGTCTCGGCAAGTTGATAAGATTAACTGCCGGTTCTATTCTTACTTTCTTCGGCTGTGGCTGCGACAGGCCCGCCTGCTTTCTCTTTGCCAGCGCTTTACTCGCCTGCCTATTAGCAGCATGCACTGTTTGTTGTCGTGATGGGTGTACTGGTATTGTACTACCTTTGAGTTGGTCTGTGGCCTGCTGTGGGCTCTTAGACTCACTGGTACCCTTGGTTGGGACCTGCACAACGGTGTATCGTGCAATTCATGTTGTTCTGTTTTCTCCCTCCTTCTCTAGTCATTGGACTACCTCAAATCTGTTACCTGAGTCGGCATCAGTGTCGGTAGTGGTTGCGCCTGATGTCGCATAGGCCTGTGGTGCTGAGGAACTCGAGCTTGAGCTCGAGCCGTCTGCCCAGCCCCCATCTCTGTGGTACGGGCGCTCTGCGCTGCCGTATTCACCTCGGCCAACCCATCTTCCTCCTCCTCTACCTTGAAATACACCTCTTCCTCCTCCTCTTCTCATAAATCCTCTCTCCCCCCGCGAGTGTATGTGCCTCGTGCGAAAGGGGCTCCTCCTCCTCGATTGATTCCTCTCCCTTCTCCTCTTCCTCGTGTTCCACCTCTTCCTCTACTTGCGGTTTCTATGGCTGCCGTCTTCTGATCATCTCTAGCGAAAAGAGAATTGATCGCGTCAGCTAGTTCGTGGTCATGGTCCGCGACATCCTGTAATTTCTACCCCTGATCCTTGCGCAGTCGGCGCAGAACGGGACGGTGTTGGTTTCGTCCGACCGTACGTTCTTGAGGAGTGTGTTTCGGATGCGGGTGTCCTCGACATCGTGGTTGTACGGGCATTTCTTATTTGTGTGTTTGAAGCATTGTGCCCGTGCCCACCAACGAATACAAGGTGTGTTAGCTTCACGACTGTTCTCTCTTGGTCGCTTTCCTAGAGATCGTTGCGTATGTATGGCTTGCGGTTGAGCAGAAGCCGATGCAGAAACGATCAAGGATGCTGTCTGGCTGTCGAGCCTCTGACAAGCGGTCATTACTTCGGTCCACAACATTTTTGGGCTCACGGCCTTAGTCGTGGCCTCAAAGACGCTCATCTCCAAAAAGTTCAAGTGCTTTACCTTGTCGAAGGTTTTGCAGTCTTGCATGGTGTGAGCTTATTTTTGTTGTAGACGTGCAAAGCACTGAGGAAATATAGGAGTATGGCTTTGTGGTTATAAAAGAGAGTGTACTGGGTGCTCACATTTGTTAAGACAGATGCAAGCTGAGTGACAGACTGCAACTGCTCCGATACTAAGTCGAAAATTTCAAACCCAATCAATGTGCCAGTGCACAAGTGTTGGTATCCACTTGCCTTAAAGTATCGAATGAGGGCAGCAATGGCCAGAGTACAACTCATCTCTGCATGTCCACCTTTCCTTGCTAGCTCCTCCTCTCCTCTGTACTTCTCGTAAGTTATACGATCAAAACCAGCTCCAAGGAGGGATCGATCACAGAGATGTTCTAGGACTTCATACTCCTGCTCCACCTCACACTGGTTTTGCTGGAAGCATCTGTCCATCTCATTGAGCTTAGTCATGAGGGTCTTCTCTGTGTCAGCCTCACTGGCAGTGATAGCATAGAGCTTAAGGCCCCCTCCCCCAATTTTGATTTTAGCTAGGGCTGCCTGCAGCGCCTGCTTTTTCTTCTGGAAGTCAGTCAAGTTAATTACTGTCCCTCCCCCTTGGGGTCCTCCTCCTGTGGGTCCTCCTCCTGCTTTCTTGGGAGCTGGGTTAGATGTGGTAGGTGGAGCCGTTGGCTGTGGAGCCACCCGTGCTACTGCCATTGCCACAGCTATCTTCTCCTTCTGCTCCTTCTCCTCTTTCTGTCTCGTCTCTTCTTCTTTCACCTGTCGTGCTAGATGAGTCACGAACTGTGCAAGCCCTTTGGCACTAGAGAGGAAGTGTGCCTTTTCTCTCATGGAAGACTTATCAGCTCTGTTATTATTTGGGATTGTTGTGAGAGGGCCTTTACTGAGCTTCGTGTGGGCCCATTGTTTCCATGTTGGTTTTTGCTCCTTCCCCTCAAAGAGGCCCTTATGGAGTTGTGTGAGGCGTTCAAGCACCTGACAAGACTGGTCAACCTCCTCGTAAACAGGATGTTGCCTTGTGTTGTCTTTCAGTGCTTTGTACATTTCGTTGTAAGCCCGTGTGAAGGCAGTTACAAAAGCCTCAAGGGCAAACTCAATGCCACTTTGGTTTCTACCTTCGAACTTTCTTTCTAGATTCTTGATATCAGTGGGGACACCACAGACAGACAGCCATGCTGCAGTTGTGCGTTTATTTTTCCACTGTATGTTTGTGCGTTCATAAAATTCCGCAACGAGCACAGCAGCGTAGAGTGTTGCAGATATTATGTCGTATATGTCGAACAGTGTAAGAGTGTCGCCATACTTGATATCCTGCATTGGCACTCTTTCGTGCTCAAACCTCACTTTGTTGAAGAGAGGCTTCGCAAGGCAGGGAATTTCGATCAGGAGGTTGCTTTGACCTTGTCCTGGTCTATTCCTTTTCTCGTAAGGAAATTTAACTAACCATTCGTCAAAGGTGGGGGTATCACTTTTTCCGAAATTTTTCAAGACTTTTAGGAACTTTCAGAAAACTTGTGCAAATGAATGGGAATTCAGTATTTAGTTACAGAACATACTAAAATGATATTAAAACATGTTTTTATTAATAGTCAACCACTTGGACTTCACCTCCGGAGGTGGACCGAAACCGGTCTGACACTATAATTTTTCTACTTTTTTTTCATGCCGGCGACGACAAGACCATGCTTGAAACAAACCATGCACACCTTGCTTTGATTGTTTTGTTTTATTTGTTTTTAGTATTTTCCTACATTATGAGCTGCCTTCACCTTTAAAAATTTCCTGCCGCCCGCTGTGGGAGGGGGATTCACGTTGGGGGGGGGGGGGGGGCTGTTGACTACGCAAAGTAAAGAGATCAGTTGAATTCTTAATTAACAACACAAATCTAAATGTAGAATACTAAGTTGAGAAAATTAGAAATTTGTTTGCTTCCAGGTTTCCGTTGGTAATCCCGCTAGTAGTAGCGCAAACCTGCAAGTGCACCCTGAAAACAAAAGCAAAACAATTTGAAGCGTCTGGCAGAGAAAGGAAAAAGGAAGCGATACAAGAACCTGTTGCATGTAGTTGAAATCAACGTCTCAGCGCCATCGACGCTAACGCAAACGCAAAAAAACGTGGTGACTTTTGCGGGCTGGGGGTGGCGAGACCGGTGCCGCGTGGGGGGGTGGAGGTGTTACCAGTCAAAGCGCCAGCTGCCATGCGCGCGATCACGTCCTCCAGCATTTGTTCTTTCTCGCTCTTGCTATTATTACTGTTATTATTATTACTGTTATTATTATTACTGTTATTATTATTAGTATTACTATTATCGTTAATATTATTACTGTTGTTGTTGCTGTTGTTCTTCTTTTTTTTTTTTCTTCTGACTTTCCTCCTCCTCCTCCTCTTCCTCCTCCTCCTCCTCATCCTTCTTCTTCTTCTTCTTCTTCTTCTTCTTCTTCTTCTTCTTCTTCTTCTTCTTCTTCTTCTTCTTCTTCTTCTTCTTCTTCTTCTTCTTCTTCTCCTGCTGCTGCTGTTGTTGCTTTTCTTTTTCCATCCTTGCCTTCTCTTTCTGCTCCCTTGCCTCCCTCTGCTTTCTCTCATCTTCTAGAAGTTTATTGATGGATGCGGTTTGATCTGCAATTGCCTTGTTGACAAGGGACTGAACGACTGCTTTCGAAACGCCAGCGGCCGAATCCTCCTGTGTACACAATATTATCGCTTCGATACAGAATGTATACATGTGCACACAGGACGGTCCGGCCACCGGTGCTTTGAAAGCAGGCGTTTAATCCTTTATAAATAAGGCAATGACAGAACAAACCAAGGCAATTAAGAATTGCTAGAAAACGAAAGAAATCAGAAGGGGGACAGGGAGAAGAAAAAGATGCAAGAAAGGAAAGAAAAAAGAGAGGCAACAACAGGAAAAGAAGGAAAAGAGAAAAAGAAGAAGAAGAAGAAGAAGAAGAAGAAGGAGGAGGAGGAGGAGGAGGAGGAGAGAAATAGAAGAAAAAGAAAAAGAAGAAAAAGAAGAAAAAGAAGAAAAAGAAGAAGAAGAAGAAGAAGAAGAAGAAGAAGAAGAAGAAGAAGGAGGAGGAGAGATTTTATACCTCTTCTTCCACGTCCTCTTCCTCAGACCCGACCTTAGCTGCTGGTTTGACTAGCCAAGCATGCATGAGAGGATGACTAGCCAGAAACTTCCTTCTCGAAGTCAAGCGGCGACTTACCAAGCATGCATGAGTGCTTCAGGTTGAACCCATAGAAACCCATGAGCTGGTAGTGAATTTCATTTGCAACGCCATCGCCGTCAGTATCGACATAGCGTGCAGCAAAAATATAACGCTTTGATCCTGCA
>WBZZ01006431.1:120000-125000 GCA_019918135.1 Paulinella micropora | reverse complement strand
TGTGCTACACACACGAGCGAAGAATGCATCGTCTTCACTAAGTGAGCTTTACACTTGGACAGCTGCTCAGCTTGAATCCTTTCAAACTAAAACTGGCTCGTTTCAATACATGTATCAAACGGAGCCGGTCTGCAGAACAGCTTGGCAGCGCATCCACGGCGTCAGCAACAGAGTTTTATCTCGCGCACACAAGCTTCTTACCAACAACATGAAGGTCTTTGCCAGAAAGTCAACAGCAGTTCCTGACACGGAAGATCTGGTTACGGTTTTGCTTTGTGAAAAATTCACAGACAGTCATCCCGAGATATGCAGTGACGGCATATGGAGGCTACAAGAAATGGCTGACGCCGGAGTGCAAAAGTATGTTCGGGACAACTGGCAAGAAGTGTGTCTACGGTTTGGTCACTCCAAGCCAGTTAATCCTGATAATCCTCCAACAGACAATACAATCAACAAGGTTTGGCGAGCAGATTTTCCGAACATCAAGTTTGTACGAGGTAATATGCATATAAGTATATAATGACATTTGAACTTGTGTTATTTCATTGAACCTATATTAAATTCCCGTTCTTTTCAAGCTCAAGATAATATATATATATGTTGCAAAGTTGACTGTTCGATGAGAAAGAATCGCTAGCCTTCAACATTACTCACTACATCCTTGTGCTGCAGCGGGAGACTTTGCAAAGTGTGATATCTGCACGGATCTTGCGGCTCAGCATTCCCAAGGTTTCAAGAGTGAAGCGGATGTTCAGGCTTGGCGCCGCCGTAGCCGCCTTCACCACAAAATTCACAGGACCTGCCGCGTGGCGAGCATGCAACGCAAGAAGGCTGCGCCAGAAGGCTTCCATGCTACTGTTATATCTGCAGACATGAAGCCGCCTGTGAGGATTCCATCTTGCCGCCGTGCTGCTAAAGATTTCAAAGGCAAAATGGTTTTTCGCCTTTGCGTCGGTATCAACACTTGTTTCACTACCGATACTAACTTCATTTTCACGTACCTGGAAGGCGCAGTGGAGCATGGTGTGAACAGCAATATTACTATGCTTGCATCACTTTTGCATTGGGAGCTTTGGCATCCTCGTACTATGCCAGCATGGAAATTATTTCTGGAGTGGGACGGCGCCGTGGATAACACTGCGTGGGCTATGCTAGGCTTCATCGGGCTTAATGTTGTGGACCGCGGTATCCGTTGGCAAGCAGAGTCTCATCGCAAGCCTCCTGGGCACGGCCATGACGGGAATGATCAGCAGTTCAGAGTGATGGATATTGGGTGGAAGAGCACCTTCCTTACAACTAACATCGCTCAAGCTTTGTTGAAACTTATCCTTGCCTTCAAGCAAAAAAGATCGCAATTCGTGTTGGTTGTTCTTGCTTGCAATTACGACTGGATGACTCATTTCAGTCCATGCATGAATAAGAGCTTCAAGCATTACAGCAAGCCTCTGGCCTGGCGCATCACCAAGAATTAGGATCCTGACGAGTTACCGACTGCGGAGTTCAAGACGATGGGAGACGCACAGGAGGAATTTCATGGAGAGAAGGATAATCCCCTAGGAGCACCAGTTAAACTGTTCATTCAGCGCCCCGGTACTGTATTATATTAATTTCTCCTCCCCCCCCCCCACGTGCATGTGTTGTATGTATTGCAATACCGGTGCGTTGGATCTATTGCAGCGACTAATCTGCCTCGCAAGCTTCCTGTGGGCTACTTCGTCAACCCACGTTTGAAAAAGGACATTCGTTCTTTGGGCAAGTACCTAGGGCCGGACGAGCGGGCACATGTGGAGGAGATGTTGGCGGCGGGAAACCTGACAAGAGTGGAAGTTGATGGCAAATACTTCGACGGTGGTCTGCCCGGACGCCCTGCTCATATGTCATGTGTTGATGCAAAGGGAAAGGAATGGAGAGTCGAGTTCCGACTTATCGATGAGCTGCCGATGAACTGGATGGAGTTGCCTCCTAACCGCAAAGAAAAAATAAACGCTCTTACCCATTTGACACCTGATGAGCTTCTTTCTTTGCCACGTACATATTTTGTCAACGATGGACGGCCTCCAGCTCACCCGCGATGGCGTGGTGCAAGGGAGCTGCCTGAGGAAGAAAAGAAGGAGCAGGATTTGGCTTTTGCAAATGTCTCTCATCCGTGGCGCAAAATTTTCACTTTGCTTACATCGTCTCAAGACAAGCAAGCATTTGCATCCAGCCAAATGGTAGTCAAGGAGCTAAAGGACTGGCTTAGAATGCACGGTGTTCCAACGCAAGACGGCGACCGGAAACAGTTTAAAAAGGCGCAGCTGGTTGACCAAGCATGGAATCATTTTCAAAGCTGTGACTGTGGGTTAGAGGAAGAAGTGGATGCCAAACTAGCTGGTGCTGCAGAACCCGAACCCGCGCTATCTGGGAACTCTTCTTCTAGCTCAGAGGAAGAAGTCAACGGTATTTCATGCGATATCTGCAATACGTTTTGCAAAAACTAGTCGCATTGTGTTATTATTTACAGTAGGTGAACAGGATGACTCAGACTCAACTGTCAGTGTGCCTCGTAGACGAGTACGCCAACCAAGCCGTCAGCGCGGACGTCGCCGCGCGCGTCGAGCAGCAGGTGTACGCGGACGCAAGCGCGCGCGAAATTCAGCTGATTCCAAGCAGGCGCTGCCATCTCAACGCAGGGGCAATCAGGTGCAAGGCGCAAACCAGCCAGGCCCGAATCCGTGGGACTGCCCCTGCTGTTCTTGCCATAACGCTGAAGGTGGAGACAAGTGTCACTTATGTGAGTGGCCTGCAGATGTTGATAGCTCTGATAGCTCTGACGACGACGACCCATTGATGTCGCCTCGCAAGTAAGCAAGGAAATACTGCAACCCTTGCACGCACAAAGGTCCTGATGTAGTCATTTTATATTGGTAACATTACAAGCATATGTTATCATGGTTATTTCTTAATATGTAAGAGATTTTGCGCGTTGTGACTTTTTTTCTTTTGCAGGTGCACGCGCTACGACTTTCTATCGTTGCAACCGAAAATTAGAAATTTTTTTGCTTGATGTAACCTTCGCATCACACAAACCCTCCCCCCCCCCCCCCCAACGTGAATCCCCCTCCCACAGCGGGCGGCAGGACATTTTTAAAGGTGAAAGCAGCTCATAATGTAGGAAAATACTAAAAACAAATAAAACAAAACAATCAAAGCAAGGTGTGCATGGTTGTCGCTTGTTTCCAGCATGGTCTTGTCGTCGCCGGCATGAAAAAAAAGTAGAAAAATTATAGTGTCAGACCGGTTTCGGTCCACCTCCGGAGGTGAAGTCCAAGTGGTTGACTGTTAATAAAAACATGTTTTAATATCATTTTAGTATGTTCTGTAACTAAATACTGAATTCCCATTCATTTGCACAAGTTTTCTGAAAGTTCCTAAAAGTCTTGAAAAATTTCGGAAAAAGTGATACCCACCTTTGACGAATGGTTAGTTGAATGTAGATGTGTGTTTTATAATAGGTTGGGTAGTTAAGGAAGAAGGACTCTTCATCATCATATGTAGCCAACTGTTCCCATGTATTTGGGATATTCTGGCCAACATCCTCCATCTCTCTCTCTGCCTCTGTCAATGGAGATCCTCCAGTCTGACCTGCACTCGCTTCTTGTGCATTACCCCCCCCCCCCCTGTCGACTCTACATCGGCTGTATACGTATACTCCACTCTCTCCTCTCCATCTCTATCCCCCCTCTCTTCTGAGTACTGAGTCACCTGCTCCTCTCCTCCCTCACTAGGACCATAATCAGTTGGTGTCACACCAGCCTGCTCATTCTCGTCTTCCATCTTATGTTATGAGAGTCACGTCTGCTTTTTTTTTTTCTCTTTTTTTCCTCTGTTATTCTTATCACTCTATGCAACCTTCTTCTCCTTCTTCCTTTTCTCTGTTGAAATAGTTATGGGGCGTCAGGCCCTACACAGAGATAACGATAGTTTGGTCAAAAGAGCTGTTTTGTAGAAGTCAGTATGTCGTCGGACAGTGCTTCGATATTTGTCTTGCTCTTGTGTGAGAGATGTGTAATCTCCTCTGGTTTCTGCAGAGAAAATGTAAGGAAAATGGTTCAGAAAAGAGAGTGGGAGTGCTTTGCTGATTTTTTTTCCTCTGTCTGTGTGTTTGTCTGATGTTTGTTTCGCACTTGTCCTACTTGGCTTTATGCAAGCAGCAAGAGGGAGTGGAGTAGGTGTGGTCTGGTGTCTTGTAGAAGAGCACACAGAAGCCAAATGTGCACAAGGGCTAAAGGTTATGCCAGCTTGTGACAAATTGATCGCTTGTTTGTAAGTTTTTTTTTGTTTGAGGATGAGTAGGAGTGTTTGTTTTCGTCTGATGTCTGTGCGACAGATCAGCGAAAAATAAATTTGTGCTTATCTGATGTCTGTACGACAGATCAGAAAAGAAATCAGCCTTTAGCTATGGACTCCAAATGTACTGTCCCCAACGATAGCTCAATGGAAGAGTAAGTCGGTAATATAACCAAACACAGTCCTCAAAAAAGAGAATGATGTCTCGTTATATTAGCTCAGTGACGCAAAGACAAAAAGCCGCCAAAAGACCAGGATCAAATTGGCATTTCAGACGTGTCCGGCCAGACGAAATCTATAAATAAGTTTTTTACCGGATAATTCGGGGGGTGATGTCCACACACCCAATCCAGGACCCATTTGCTAATTGTAAAAAGCATACCGACGGTCAGGGTCAACCGATCGTCTAATTTGACCCGCTTGGAACGTTTTACTCCACGCCACAGTAGCTCAATAAAATGATTGCGGGTGGGGTCCTCGAGGCCCAACTTTAACATATCAATATAAATCATGCATTGCATGATGCTATCATGTACCAAAAACATGATTACGTCACAGTTTCCATGATTAAATCATGGTTTCCATGATTAAACCGTGTATTTTCCTTGTCGCAACCTATGCTAGGTACGTCCAATAACAATACATGTATATTATATACATATGTTGATGTT
>WBZZ01006431.1:90000-115000 GCA_019918135.1 Paulinella micropora | reverse complement strand
CATATTGCTTCTTCATTACAGTCGCTTTTTCAAGGTTCTTTATGGCAATCTCTCTATTACCTCTCGGCATTCTTGGTTGTATATTTAACCAAAAATAATTTTTAATCGGATTAATTATTATCCTAATTATATATACCTCCGCGGGTTTTGGTTCAAATGTCGCAATTCAAAAGTTTATTAGGCTTGAATGAGTTGGCTGTTGATAGTCTAAATATACTTAACTTAGACTTAAAGAATACTAATGTGGTCGGCTTAAACACGGATAGAGTGCCAGAAGACGCCGACCCGGTAATTCTTTATTATACGAATGCGCGATTTGACACACGACTGGCTACCAAAAGCACGGCCGATATCGCAGAAGGAAGCAGTTTATACTATACTGAACAACGGGTTTCAAATAATGCTGATGTATATGCCTCAACTCAACACCGCTCTAATACATCTAATCCGCATCAAACCAGCCTTTATAATCTCATAGATACTAACATATTCGCACAAGCAAGCGGACAATACTTAACTTACAACGATGTAGACGGCAAATGGAGGAATACCGCCCTCGGGTCAATTGACACACTCTCCGACGTAGTCATAACCGCACCAGTAGCCACTAATAGTTATCTAACGTATAATTCAATAAACTGGGTACATAAAACCTTTCCGATAAATGTTGATGAATTTGGCAACATTAGTATGGGAAGGAAGAATATAACAGGAGTTAATTTACTAAATACCAAAGATGTTGATGAATGGATATTTGAGCATAATGATAATAATGATAAAGTATCAGCAGCTGGAAGTATAGATAGCCACAGCGATGTGTTAATTACAGGCACACCAGCAGATAACCAATTACTAATTTATTCAACTGGACAATGGCGAAATGTTGCTTCTCCCTTTCTGAGATTAGACGGCACTGCGAATATGACAGGAGCACTAAATATGAATAGTCAAAACATTACAAATGTAGGGCAACTAAATGGCAGGGCTATAATGACTTGGTTATCAGAGCACGACACGAACACAGCGAAAGTATCAGCAAGTGGAAGTATTGATACACACAGCGACGTATTAATAACAGGCACGCCCGCAGATAACCAACTGCTTACTTATAGCACAGGACAATGGAGGAACACGACTTCGCCTTTTCTGCGACTTGATGGCACCACGAGTATGACGGCAGGATTAAATATGGGAGGATTTGCGATTACAAATGTGGGTAATGTTGATGGTATTGATGTTTCTGTTCTTGATACCGCAGTAGTTAAACTAACAGGAGACCAAACCATAGCAGGAAAAAAAAATTCACATCAACTATTGAAGTAAGTGGGTCTTCAAATCCTGCTTCTTTTAATGGTATCGGCATAGCCTTTGACACAAACATAGGAGTGATCGCAGCACAGAAAACAGCAACAGCGACTTGGTATCCGATACAAATAACTGGCTCGTATGTAGAGTTATATTCAGGCGATACTTTAATTATGACCGCATCTGGCACAACACTCAATTTAAACAGCAAAAAAATAACAAACTTAGCCACACCAACAACAGCAACAGACAGGGCAAACAAAAGTTATGTAGATGACAATTTCGTAAACCTAACAACAGACCAAACCATAGGAGGTAATAAGACATTTAGTGGATTATTAACTGCAAATAGTTCATGTAAGTTATCTATTCAAAACAAAACAGATGGAGGAAACGGACAGGGCATATTTATGTGGGATACAGACAACACAGGATGGGGTATTTATATGGCTCAGCCAGGGGCGAGTAAATCATTAAGTGGAGGAACTGCGGTTGCTGGCAATGATATTTCAGGCTTTGCTATAAGATTTAGGTCTGGTTTTGCTTCGGCGGATGGTTTTGTATGGGAAAATTCCAATGAACAATTGTTAATGTCATTAAATGGGGCAAACGGAACTTTAGGGACAAAAGGATTAATTACAGCGAGTGCGGGAGTATCAACGACAACACTTTCCGCGAGTGGAAGAGTATCAAACTTGACCGCAGGAGCCACTTGTTCATTAAGCATACAGGGAGGAAACGATAGAATTAGTAATTACGGGCTATGGTTGTGGAATTATCTTGATTATAATTATTCTTTGTATATGGCATCTTCTGGCGCTAGTAAAGCTTTTGGAAATGGAACCGCTTGCTGGCAACGACTTTACTGGTCGTGCTATTAGAATGAGAATTTATCCAGATGCTACTCAGGGATTTATGGGAAACATCAAGCGAGGTCTTATTAATGTCGCTGAATGGACTCAATGGAACTTTATACACGAGAGGTAATATAAGCATAAACGGGGCCCTGGCAGCAACACAATCTTATGTAGATACAAAAGATGGGCAAAATGTTAAACTAACAGGAGACCAAACAATAACGGGAATAAAAACATTTAATGGAACGAGAAATGAGTTCAGAGGTTTGACTATATTGAATCAAGCCGATTTTAATAATCAGGATATCATCAATGGTGGAAATATTACGTATAATGGGGCACGTATATTAAACCAAAATGGAGGAGATATATTCTTTTCACAGACGACAGGAGATTGGCAGTCTTTCTTATATACTCTAAATACGGCTTCAAGTGGAACCGCAGACCAAAGAGGTTATGTATTTACGAATATCGCATACGATGTAGCAAAAGGAGCAGGACTTTATAATTCACGACTTTCAGATAGTAAATTTCTTTCATCTGACATTGTCCGTTTTAATAATGCTGGTGGTATGAAGTTTTATGGCGCCTTAGACATGAATTCAAACAACATAACAAATGGCGGAACAATAACAGGAACAACAATTACTTCAACTGCGGGTATATCAACAACAACAATAACGGCAAGCGACAAAATAACGACCGCGTCAACTAAGCCGATAATCATAGGCAACACAACGAAAGGAGTTGGAGCAACAGGTGGTTTAGAATTGTATGGAACTTCAGGCAATATCGGAGGAGCACACTTACAGGCGATAACAACACAAGATGCTTATCCAACATTCCAATTATTAAACTGGACACATGACAATATTACTTTATGCTTTGATACTTATTTTGACGGCACGAACTGGAAATCAAGCGCTTCTGGTTCAAACTTTACAATAGCTAAAGGTGGCAACAAACTTGTTTTTAATTATAAATCAGGAATAACCGCGGGGAGCAATATAACATGGTCAGAAGCAATGAACATAAGCACAGCAGGATTATTAAAAGCAAATGCGGGAATTACATACATAGGAACACTAACATCAGCGGCATCACTTACAGGAGCAAAAATATCCATTCAAGGAGGAACAGATGGAGGTAGCAGTAGAGGAATATATATTTGGGATATTGTTGATCCAAACTGGGGGATTTATATGTCTCAGTCTGGGACAAATAAATCATTAAGTGGAGGAACAGCACCAGCAGGAGGAGTAGGCGGAGGATTAACTTCTTATGCTATTAGATTTAGAGTGAATAATTCTTCAACGAGTGGGTTCATAGGGAGAATAGTTCAAATACTGCTTTAATGTCTTTGAAAGCAAGCGACGAGCAATTATGGGTATTGTCTAATCCAATTCAATATTCAGACAGGAGCAAAAAAAGAAGATATAAAGGAATGCTTAGGCTTAGATTTTATTAATAAGTTAAATCCAGTCTGCTATCATATGATTGATGACAACAAGAAACAAAGAACGGGTTTAATAGCACAGGAATTAGAAGAAATACTAACAGAAATGGATATGCTAGATTTTGGCGGTTTTATAAAAGAAACAATTATGGTTCCGTGTCCAAAGCAAAGAAAAGAATGCGAATTGAAAGGTGTGAGTGTTAATCCAGAAGATGTTAAATGTGTTGATAGTGGTGATGTCGGTTATGGTATAGGTTATTCCGAGTTTATCGCCCCGTTAATTAAGGCCGTTCAACAATTATGAGAAAATGTAGTTAATTTAGAAAAAGAAAATAATAATCTAACTAATGATATAGCCGATTAAAAAAACCAATTAGCAGAAATCCGTAATAACAATGCCCCCTAGATTACATCCGCCACCTCCAATCATAGAAGTAGATGGCGAACTGACACCCGAGTTGAAGAATCGCGTGCTAGATGTCCAAATTAAGCAGGAAGAAAAAAAATTAGGCCATGAATACGAAGACAACTGGGGCTGTTGTATGACTAAGCGAAAAACTGACAGCCGTCTTATTAAATACTTATTTCAAATGGGTATCATTATCGCGATTATAACCCTTTGTATCGTGAGGTTGTCTGAAAAGAACTTACCTTGCGAGACAGCCAACACGTACGTCGGAATTTTAACCTTGCTCATCGGCATTTGCCTTCCTTCACCTTCTAGTTCAAAGAAATGAGCACTCGTACAAATATATTTTATACCACGAAGCATCATTTGAGCAGATTAAAGGTATGGCTTCATCAAAACTAATACACCAATCACTGAAAGGCTTATACACACATCCCTTTTGGATACAATAAACACAACTTTCATTTTTTTTATCGCTGACCCGCGAATAGAAATCACAGGCGGTCCGAGCAGAAATACTAATTAATAAAAAGTTTATGAGCAGTAATATAGAGGGCAACATGGCGGACTATAAATATCAGCGGATTATTTTTCTGAGTAATGATTTTCCAGGAGGGGTTAATGGTAGCAAGACATTCGACAAAACCATTAGAATGAACTTTACACCGACTAGAATGAATGTTAAGTTTATCCACTATATGAATGATATGACTGAAACGAAAACAAAAATCCTTCATATGGACCGCATCGGGATTATTGGCACATTCGCAGACAGTACCACGGCAAACATTTCAAATCTCGGCTACAACTTAGGAGTAGTAGGTTGGTCTGACGGGGTTTACACATTTAAGTGCTTAAATCAGACAGTGGTAATATTGAGACTGACCAGCTAGCTGGAAGAATTGTTATTTGTTTGGAATTTCTCGGGTAGGGGCCTGCTCCCCCTACGACCCCGCCAGTAAAATAAAAATATATTTTAGAATATATAAAAATCTGGAGGTGCGGAGGCGAAGTCTCTGCTATGGAGAAAATCAATAATGTAAAGGTAAAACCAGTCAAGCAAAACGGAGATGGAGACAAGTTGGCAAAAGGATATAAGTTATTTGATGAGCCGTTCGCTAATATTTTTCTTCTCGTTCGCAAGAAGAGCGGCAAGACGACCTTGAAACGAACGACCGACAAAAAGACCCGCATTGTTATTATAGCCAGCACAATACACAAGGACCACATCTACAAAGAATGGTTAAGCACTTCAAGAAGAAGGGAAACCCGATGGCGATATACACATATTTGAAAACGGAAGGCTACAGTGTGATTGATTACGAGTTAGACAAGCTCAACAAGCCGGACGAAGAGCAAGAAGAAGGAGAGATTGTACAGGATGGTAAAGAGGAACCGAAGCCGAAGTTTATTTATTTTGGTAAGGAGGAAAAGCAGGGGCAAGCCCCCTCACCCCCGAGACCGTCTAAGTATCAAACTCCCGATGTTGTTTTCGTGTTAGATGATCTCGGCTCAGGTTTAAGGGATAAGTCCGTGAGCGACCTGTTGAAAAAAAATAGACACTACAAGTCAAAAGTGATTATGAGCTCGCAGTATCTTAACGACATGAAGCCTGAAGCCATCAAACAGCTCGACTACCTCCTTATTTTCCTGGTCAGTCTCAGGATAAAATTGAACTCGTGTATAAACATTTGGACCTCGGTTATGATTTAGACTACTTCATTGAAAAATATCACGAGGCGACGAAAGAACGATTTAACTTTTTGTATGTTGATGCGGTTTCTGATGAACTGAGGCAAAATTTTAATAAACGATTTTTGTAATTTATTATTAATTATTTTTTTCTATATATTATAATGGTCGTGAAAACAACAAGGGTTGAAGTCATTCCAACAGTCGGAAAAATAACAAGAAACTCAAACACAATGGCGGGCGGAAAAAAAGAAAACTGGCCGTAAGAAACAAAAGGGTTGTGGGCAAAAGGGAGGTAAAATAAATTGGGAAAAGGTTGGCAATACATTTAGGAATATTAATAACTATTTGAAAAAGGACAAAACAATCTCTCGCTTCGCTGGAGCTTTGGATAGAGTTGGAGTTCCTTATGCCAGCAAAGTTCAAAAGGTTGCGAGCGATATGGGATACGGCAAGCAGCGCGGCCGTGGAGCACTTAAATTTTAAACCCATCGGTGAATCAAATAATATTGAAAACAGTTTTATTTTTTTACCTTAGTATAATTATGAATAAATTAAAAAATGGAGGACGAAAGAAACTTAAGCAACGACCGCCGAGGATATACAGAACGAAGGATGGCCTGCCATATATCAAAGTAAAAGGCAAACGAGCATATCTAAACTTTGGAAAGAAAACGAATGACTTATCAACGCTTCAAATTATTAAGCTATTTATGAAATATTTAGGCAGGCCGAAGAGGGCTAAGACAAAGAAGGAGGACTTACGAAAGGTTCAAAGCCTGTCGGAGATTGAACAGAACACAAGAACCGCAATTCAAGACCACTTAGACAAACTTAAACAAGAAAAGTATGAAGGTATTGAGGCTATCGATAAAAAGGAAAAGTCAGCACGAGAAGAAGCAGAAGCGGAGAAGAAAAGGCAGGAAAGAAAAGACATAGCCGATGCTAAGGAAAGAAAAGAGGTGTTGGACAGGGAACATAAAAGAGAACTGGCGGAGGCTAAAGAAAGACAGGAAGAAAAGAACCGTGAACTCAGGAAAGAGCAACAACTTATTAAGGAATTACTAACAGAACGGAGAACTAAGCAAGGACTATTAACAGCACCTGTCGAAGAAAAAACGCCAAAAAAACACACTCCAAAATCATCTCCAAGCGGAATAACTGATATAACTGATGAAGTAAACAAGCAAGCAAAAGATTTGAAAGACGAAATGAGAAAAAGAATCATTGACGCTATGTTTACAGAGGGTATGAGATTACAACGAAAAAATACTGGAAAACCTAAACATAACGCCATAGTATCCAGTCTCATAAAAGCAGGTATTGATATTAAAATTGTAAAACCAAAAGGCAAAAGAAAAATTATTCAGAGACATTGAAACAATGGTTGTACACTCAAAAATTTACAGAAAAAATAACTTCTCCTGAGGATGGATGGGCCACACTAGATAAACTTCTAAAAGAAAAGAAAACACCCCAGACAAAACAACCGCCAATACAACAACAAACCCCTAATTCACCCGAGGCTAAACAGCTAATATTTGAGTTGACACAGGGACAAGCACCACCCCCATACCAACAACAAGCACCCGACCAACAACAAGCATCCGACCAACAACAAGCACCACCACCAGACCAACAACAAGAAGATACACAACCATCACCCTTAGAAAACGACGCTCCAAGATGGAACAGGCAAAGGCTTAATGACGCACGAAATAAATGAGATTATGAAAAAACATAAGTGGTTTCTCGGCACAGTTCCCAGCGACCAGCTCAACACTTTGAACCCAGGAAGCAGAAAGCGATACGGCTTCATAATGAACTTAGACCGCCATAATCAAGGAGGCTCGCACTGGATAGCAGTTTGGATTTCTTTGAATGGAGACAGGGCTGTTGAAGTTTATGACCCGCTAGCCGAATATGAGCCGACTGAACTTTTCCAGTAACAAATGAAACAGCTGTTAGATAAAAGCCGTCCTGATAGTTATTTATTAATGAAGGTCAATCAAGTAAAACAACAGAGTGATACGAGTGATACATGCGGATGGCACTCAATGCGATTTCTTTTAGAGAGTGCTAAAGGAACCAGATTTAAATTCGCCAGTGGATGGACTGATTTGAAGGAGAAGGAAGCGGAGAAGTTGAAAGCCCAGAACGGGTATGGTTTTGATACTTTTATTTAGCAGCAGGGGCCTTCGTCCCCCGCACCCCCTCTCCGTTGTGGTAGGTAATTAAAACAAAAAATATTTTTTCCTATATATAGTTTTTTGAGATTGTAAGTGGTGTTTTGAAAAAAAAGCACTTACTATGGAGTATAAGGGAGGGCGAAGTAGTGGTATCTATTACATAAATAGCAAAAATAGGATAAACGGCACGGACAGTGATTTCACTCACTCCATTGATATGAAAGGGTTAGACAACCCGACACATTGTAAAATTTTACATATCTATGTTCCGAAATCGTATTACTACGTGGCAAGTCCTTACAACACTTTTACTCTGAGTGAAGATGGATACGAGGCACTCATTACGATACCAGAGGGCAACTACACAATGAACAACTTAAAAAATAAGCTGGCCGAGGTACTAACCGCAGACAGTCCAAACCATTACACATACACGATAACGAGCAACAATACAAACACTGACCCAGAAGACGGAAAGTTATTATTTGCCGTAGCGGGCAACCTAGGAATTCAACCGCGGTTTATATTTGACACCGAAACACGTATTCACGAAGTAATGGATTTTGACCGCGACTCAACATATTTCTTCGCTAATAATACCATTAGGTCTCCAAATGTCATAATCTTGACTGGTGAAAAAACATTGTATCTACAGTCGGACCTCATTGGCGAAGGTGATAACCATGTGATCCAAGAAATATATACCGCTAACGAAATCCCGTTTGGCTCTGTTATCTACGATGGAAGCGGGTCGGAGTATGGCAAAAGACTGTCCGCCAATTCAAACAATGTATTTAGATTTTATTTGACTGACGAAAACGACCAACCAATAAACCTAAACGGTCTCGGTATTGTTATGACATTGTTGATTTATCGCGAGACGAATTATTTTAATTTATTTAATTCATTTTTTAATTTGTTGAATTCTCGTTAATTTATATTAACACAAGTGTTATAACAAAAATCGCTCGGGATTTTTTAATAACTATTTATTTTCTTATCTATAAGATATAGACGACCAAAACCGGAGGTGCGAACAAAAAGAAAAAATGCCAGTCCAATACGGAGGAGAACTAGTCCATCAGACTAAGGAACTATTGTCAGGAAAGTATGAATTGAACAAACTCACTAGCCGTGAAGGGTCAGCAAATGTCAGCCTTACTACTGCTGGTGGTATGGAAAGCACATTTGAAATTCCTACCCGCCCTTTGAACCTTGCGAGGTCTGTGTTGAGATTTACTTACAAACCAACAAACAATGGTGCTAATACATACAATCGTATTTTTATGGATTGTCTGTCTATGATTAAAACGATTGAACTTCGTAGCCGAAGCGGGCAGTATCTGTGTAATCTTCAACACGTGGGAAATTACACTAAGATGATTTGGAAACCTGAGATTAGTTTTGAAAAATTTAAGGCCTTGGAAAATCACGGAGACTATGATACCGCCACAGAAGGTAAAACTGGCTCTGGTGCGATGCTTCAAAAGTGTAATGTTGGAAAGATTGTTGTAGGAAGTAGAGCTGAAAAGAAGGCGATTGGCGATGCTGTTGATACTGCTGGACTCAAGGCGGCGGTTGATGGATACTATAAAGTCCCAAGTGTGAATGCTAGGCGTTTTAACGACAGCGCGACTGCTACAAGCGGTGCGGGAAATTACAATCTTGTTAATGTAGATTATGATGAGGCGAAGTATTTTGAAGGAGGTAGTATTGCTGGTGATGACCCCGTTATCAGTGTTAAACTTCCCTTGGGAATGCTGTTTGGAACAATTTTTGAACTTGATAAGACAATCGGTTTCAATGAAATTTTGGATATGCGTATTGTGTGGGAGGCGACCAATGGTACTTTCTTTTATGGAACTGATATTAGTGCTATCTCTGCTGGTGTTACATTAAGCGCTGTTGGTGCTACTATTTCTGATTTGAATTTGTTTCTTGCCGTCGAAACTGATCCTAATGTTATTCTTGGAGTCCAACAAAAGATCGCGAGTGAAGGCTTCCTTTTAAAATTGAATATCCCATTGCTTGGAAACAAATCTTCAAACAGCGCAGCAAAATTTCGTTATAAAGATGAACCGCTCACAGGGTGGAAGAATTCGTCGTATTTACACTTCCGCTTTCAACAATACTGAGACTTCTTACACTGCTTTTGATAATGATAATAGAACTGATGGCGTTGCCGCCCCAAATACTGCTTCAAAGAAAATTAAGACATACTACACAACCCTTGACGGAACTCGTCTTCAACAATTTGATGTTGATACTTTGAAGAATGAGGATTATATGCTTTTGAAAAATAAATCAAAGGGGAGTGCCATTTTGAATTCAAATGTGTATCACTACAACTGGTTTCACGTGGATACTTGGGATAATAACCGCCCGCTGTGTGATAAGGATACCGACGGCTATGAGGTAAGCGGTCTGAGCCTAGACACCGAGAGACGATATGAGTTCGTTTCAACTACTGCGGGAAACAATCTCAACCATTACACATTCGCCATTATTCAACGAAGTGTGCTTGTGAAGGGAATTGAAATTTTGATGTCGTAGGGTCTCCGCCCCTACAACCCCGCAGTGAGGTAAGATGTAATTATTAATTTTGTTAGTTAATTTATTTTTTTTGATAATATAGGAATTTACACAAAACATTTTTTGAGGTTGTAGGAGGTTTTTGTAAAAAAAGCTCTTACTATGTCACCAACGAAATTTGATAGCACAAAACCCTGACGGAGATTTTATAAATGTCAAGGTCGGCTACGATGGCAATGTTGAAACCAATAGTATGAAAACAGCTTTTGGCGAAGCATTGGTCGGTCAATTAACACCAGTTGTTCAGGAGATTTTTCCATACACTATCAATACAAGGATATGGACATTAACTCAAACTAGTGCGACAGTTCATTTAATGCGAATATGGCTGAATTGAAAACACAAGCAAACAATACTGCCGATGCCATTTTGTTAAGTAAAAAAAGAATTAAATACAGAACGGGTATGGGAGTTTTAGCCCGCTTCACTGCTTTATGGACTACTGATGAAACGAAAGACTACTATTCATTTATCGGGTTAGGAGATAGCGGATTGAATGATGGTTTCTATTTCTATAAAGACAAAAATACTGGCATGAATATTGTTCATTGTAAAGGAGGATTTGGCGCTACTATCGCACAAGCAAACTGGGATGACCCTTGTAATGGAACCAAAGATATGCCTCTCATTGATTGGACCAAAGGTAATGTATTCCAGATTAAATTTCAATATTTGGGTTTTGGTGCTATAAGGTTCTACATTGAAAATCCTGCGACTGGAGAATTCCAGCTAGTCCATATGATTAAATATGCGAATGCTAATACAGGTGTTAGCTTGCGAAATACATCGCTTCCATTTGTCGCACGAATATTTAACAACTGTATTGGAACTGGGGTTCAATCGTTAAAGACTGCGAGTGTTAGTATGTTTATTGAAGGGACCAACAATATAAACACGAGTATAACGAACGAAGTTGAAGGAACCAAGGCGGCGACTGCCACAGAAGGTCCTGTATTCAGTATTAGGAATAAAGCATTGTTTGATAGTAGCATAACAAACTATTCAACTGTGTATCCTACATTGATAAGCATCACGAACGAGGATAACAAAACAATTATCGCAAAATTAGTATTAAATGGAACATTAACAGGAGCAGGTTTTGCTGATGTTGATACCAAATATTCTATTGTAGATACAGACTCAAAAGCATCCGCCATCGCTGGGGGCACAACCCTTCTCAAGCTTTATATTACGAGCGGGTCAAGTCAGATACTCAACCTTAGAAATTACGATACGTATCTGTCGCCGAGTGATATTCTAACATTTACACAAAAAACACTTTCTGGAACTGGCGGCGGAAATGTTAATGTTATAGTTAATTTTATTGAAGATCAGTGAAGCAAAAAAAATACAAAGACTTTACAAATACTTTTTCAATTCTTCCTTATTTCGACACCACGGCTGACGAACTAACCATTCTATGTATGGCTTATCAATCTTGGCGATGTCTTCTATTTTTTTGCCTTTATATGTACCAAAATGGAACACGTCTTTTGGTTGAGCATTTCTCTTTTTTTCGATTGCTTTTATTTCGTCGTGGATTACCTTTTGAACGTCTTCCAACGAGAAGGATTTTTTTTCGCCTTCAATGGAAAGTTTTGGAACTTCTCGCACAGTCTTGTGAGGGTGGTCATAGTAGGGGGTATATAGTAGGCAGTATAAAAAATAAAAAAATTAAATAATTAATATAGGAACCGTGCAATGTCCGAGTGGATTGTCTTTGTTAAGGCTTACTCGGCTAAACATGGTATAAGCTACGGGGAGGCATTGAAAAAGGCGAGCAAAGAATACAAACGGCAAAAAGGAGGTAGTGCTAGTTTATCGGAGGATGTCTATTTGTCTTCGTCAGAACGAAAAGGGGCTGACGGATGGAAACCGGTCGCTAGCAAAGAAAAATCAACAGTGTATGAAAAAGATGGTAAAGCTATTGTAGCATTTAGAGGAAGTGCGGATAAGCGAGACTTACTTACAGATGGCGCATTGGTAAAGGGAGTATTGAAAAGAACTCCGAGATATAAAGAAGAGCAGAAGTTGGTTAACGAAGTCATAAAGAAATATGGTAAAGAAAATGTAGAGCTGACGGGACATTCACTAGGTGGCACAATAGCAAAAGACTTAAGCCGACAAACGGGGGTGACTTATTCCGAGTTTATCGCCCCGTTAATTAAGGCCGTTCAACAATTATGAGAAAATGTAGTTAATTTAGAAAAAGAAAATAATAATTTAACTAATGATATAGCCGATTAAAAAAACCAATTAGCAGAAATCCGTAATAACAATGCCCCCTAGATTACATCCGCCACCTCCAATCATAGAAGTAGATGGCGAACTGACACCCGAGTTGAAGAATCGCGTGCTAGATGTCCAAATTAAGCAGGAAGAAAAAAAATTAGACCATGAATACGAAGACAACTGGGGCTGTTGTATGACTAAGCGAAAAACTGACAGCCGTCTTATTAAATACTTATTTCAAATGGGTATCATTATCGCGATTATAACCCTTTGTATCGTGAGGTTGTCTGAAAAGAACTTACCTTGCGAGACAGCCAACACGTACGTCGGAATTTTAACCTTGCTCATCGGCATTTGCCTTCCTTCACCTTCTAGTTCAAAGAAATGAGCACTCGTACAAATATATTTTATACCACGAAGCATCATTTGAGCAGATTAAAGGTATGGCTTCATCAAAACTAATACACCAATCACTGAAAGGCTTATACACACATCCCTTTTGGATACAATAAACACAACTTTCATTTTTTTTATCGCTGACCCGCGAATAGAAATCACAGGCGGTCCGAGCAGAAATACTAATTAATAAAAAGTTTATGAGCAGTAATATAGAGGGCAACATGGCGGACTATAAATATCAGCGGATTATTTTTCTGAGTAATGATTTTCCAGGAGGGGTTAATGGTAGCAAGACATTCGACAAAACCATTAGAATGAACTTTACACCGACTAGAATGAATGTTAAGTTTATCCACTATATGAATGATATGACTGAAACGAAAACAAAAATCCTTCATATGGACCGCATCGGGATTATTGGCACATTCGCAGACAGTACCACGGCAAACATTTCAAATCTCGGCTACAACTTAGGAGTAGTAGGTTGGTCTGACGGGGTTTACACATTTAAGTGCTTAAATCAGACAGTGGTAATATTGAGACTGACCAGCTAGCTGGAAGAATTGTTATTTGTTTGGAATTTCTCGGGTAGGGGCCTGCTCCCCCTACGACCCCGCCAGTAAAATAAAAATATATTTTAGAATATATAAAAATCTGGAGGTGCGGAGGCGAAGTCTCTGCTATGGAGAAAATCAATAATGTAAAGGTAAAACCAGTCAAGCAAAACGGAGATGGAGACAAGTTGGCAAAAGGATATAAGTTATTTGATGAGCCGTTCGCTAATATTTTTCTTCTCGTTCGCAAGAAGAGCGGCAAGACGACCTTGAAACGAACGACCGACAAAAAGACCCGCATTGTTATTATAGCCAGCACAATACACAAGGACCACATCTACAAAGAATGGTTAAGCACTTCAAGAAGAAGGGAAACCCGATGGCGATATACACATATTTGAAAACGGAAGGCTACAGTGTGATTGATTACGAGTTAGACAAGCTCAACAAGCCGGACGAAGAGCAAGAAGAAGGAGAGATTGTACAGGATGGTAAAGAGGAACCGAAGCCGAAGTTTATTTATTTTGGTAAGGAGGAAAAGCAGGGGCAAGCCCCCTCACCCCCGAGACCGTCTAAGTATCAAACTCCCGATGTTGTTTTCGTGTTAGATGATCTCGGCTCAGGTTTAAGGGATAAGTCCGTGAGCGACCTGTTGAAAAAAAATAGACACTACAAGTCAAAAGTGATTATGAGCTCGCAGTATCTTAACGACATGAAGCCTGAAGCCATCAAACAGCTCGACTACCTCCTTATTTTCCTGGTCAGTCTCAGGATAAAATTGAACTCGTGTATAAACATTTGGACCTCGGTTATGATTTAGACTACTTCATTGAAAAATATCACGAGGCGACGAAAGAACGATTTAACTTTTTGTATGTTGATGCGGTTTCTGATGAACTGAGGCAAAATTTTAATAAACGATTTTTGTAATTTATTATTAATTATTTTTTCTATATATTATAATGGTCGTGAAAACAACAAGGGTTGAAGTCATTCCAACAGTCGGAAAAATAACAAGAAACTCAAACACAATGGCGGGCGGAAAAAAAGAAAACTGGCCGTAAGAAACAAAAGGGTTGTGGGCAAAAGGGAGGTAAAATAAATTGGGAAAAGGTTGGCAATACATTTAGGAATATTAATAACTATTTGAAAAAGGACAAAACAATCTCTCGCTTCGCTGGAGCTTTGGATAGAGTTGGAGTTCCTTATGCCAGCAAAGTTCAAAAGGTTGCGAGCGATATGGGATACGGCAAGCAGCGCGGCCGTGGAGCACTTAAATTTTAAACCCATCGGTGAATCAAATAATATTGAAAACAGTTTTATTTTTTTACCTTAGTATAATTATGAATAAATTAAAAAATGGAGGACGAAAGAAACTTAAGCAACGACCGCCGAGGATATACAGAACGAAGGATGGCCTGCCATATATCAAAGTAAAAGGCAAACGAGCATATCTAAACTTTGGAAAGAAAACGAATGACTTATCAACGCTTCAAATTATTAAGCTATTTATGAAATATTTAGGCAGGCCGAAGAGGGCTAAGACAAAGAAGGAGGACTTACGAAAGGTTCAAAGCCTGTCGGAGATTGAACAGAACACAAGAACCGCAATTCAAGACCACTTAGACAAACTTAAACAAGAAAAGTATGAAGGTATTGAGGCTATCGATAAAAAGGAAAAGTCAGCACGAGAAGAAGCAGAAGCGGAGAAGAAAAGGCAGGAAAGAAAAGACATAGCCGATGCTAAGGAAAGAAAAGAGGTGTTGGACAGGGAACATAAAAAAGAACTGGCGGAGGCTAAAGAAAGACAGGAAGAAAAGAACCGTGAACTCAGGAAAGAGCAACAACTTATTAAGGAATTACTAACAGAACGGAGAACTAAGCAAGGACTATTAACAGCACCTGTCGAAGAAAAAACGCCAAAAAAACACACTCCAAAATCATCTCCAAGCGGAATAACTGATGTAACTGATGAAGTAAACAAGCAAGCAAAAGATTTGAAAGACGAAATGAGAAAAAGAATCATTGACGCTATGTTTACAGAGGGTATGAGATTACAACGAAAAAATACTGGAAAACCTAAACATAACGCCATAGTATCCAGTCTCATAAAAGCAG
Source organism: Paulinella micropora (assembly GCA_019918135.1). Taxonomy (NCBI): domain Eukaryota; phylum Cercozoa; class Imbricatea; order Euglyphida; family Paulinellidae; genus Paulinella; species Paulinella micropora. Next base: position 99,197 of record WBZZ01006431.1, on the reverse strand, counting down.
GTATTGATATTAAAATTGTAAAACCAAAAGGCAAAAGAAAAATTATTCAGAGACATTGAAACAATGGTTGTACACTCAAAAATTTACAGAAAAAATAACTTCTCCTGAGGATGGATGGGCCACACTAGATAAACTTCTAAAAGAAAAGAAAACACCCCAGACAAAACAACCGCCAATACAACAACAAACCCCTAATTCACCCGAGGCTAAACAGCTAATATTTGAGTTGACACAGGGACAAGCACCACCCCCATACCAACAACAAGCACCCGACCAACAACAAGCATCCGACCAACAACAAGCACCACCACCAGACCAACAACAAGAAGATACACAACCATCACCCTTAGAAAACGACGCTCCAAGATGGAACAGGCAAAGGCTTAATGACGCACGAAATAAATGAGATTATGAAAAAACATAAGTGGTTTCTCGGCACAGTTCCCAGCGACCAGCTCAACACTTTGAACCCAGGAAGCAGAAAGCGATACGGCTTCATAATGAACTTAGACCGCCATAATCAAGGAGGCTCGCACTGGATAGCAGTTTGGATTTCTTTGAATGGAGACAGGGCTGTTGAAGTTTATGACCCGCTAGCCGAATATGAGCCGACTGAACTTTTCCAGTAACAAATGAAACAGCTGTTAGATAAAAGCCGTCCTGATAGTTATTTATTAATGAAGGTCAATCAAGTAAAACAACAGAGTGATACGAGTGATACATGCGGATGGCACTCAATGCGATTTCTTTTAGAGAGTGCTAAAGGAACCAGATTTAAATTCGCCAGTGGATGGACTGATTTGAAGGAGAAGGAAGCGGAGAAGTTGAAAGCCCAGAACGGGTATGGTTTTGATACTTTTATTTAGCAGCAGGGGCCTTCGTCCCCCGCACCCCCTCTCCGTTGTGGTAGGTAATTAAAACAAAAAATATTTTTTCCTATATATAGTTTTTTGAGATTGTAAGTGGTGTTTTGAAAAAAAAGCACTTACTATGGAGTATAAGGGAGGGCGAAGTAGTGGTATCTATTACATAAATAGCAAAAATAGGATAAACGGCACGGACAGTGATTTCACTCACTCCATTGATATGAAAGGGTTAGACAACCCGACACATTGTAAAATTTTACATATCTATGTTCCGAAATCGTATTACTACGTGGCAAGTCCTTACAACACTTTTACTCTGAGTGAAGATGGATACGAGGCACTCATTACGATACCAGAGGGCAACTACACAATGAACAACTTAAAAAATAAGCTGGCCGAGGTACTAACCGCAGACAGTCCAAACCATTACACATACACGATAACGAGCAACAATACAAACACTGACCCAGAAGACGGAAAGTTATTATTTGCCGTAGCGGGCAACCTAGGAATTCAACCGCGGTTTATATCTGACACCGAAACACGTATTCACGAAGTAATGGATTTTGACCGCGACTCAACATATTTCTTCGCTAATAATACCATTAGGTCTCCAAATGTCATAATCTTGACTGGTGAAAAAACATTGTATCTACAGTCGGACCTCATTGGCGAAGGTGATAACCATGTGATCCAAGAAATATATACCGCTAACGAAATCCCGTTTGGCTCTGTTATCTACGATGGAAGCGGGTCGGAGTATGGCAAAAGACTGTCCGCCAATTCAAACAATGTATTTAGATTTTATTTGACTGACGAAAACGACCAACCAATAAACCTAAACGGTCTCGGTATTGTTATGACATTGTTGATTTATCGCGAGACGAATTATTTTAATTTATTTAATTCATTTTTTAATTTGTTGAATTCTCGTTAATTTATATTAACACAAGTGTTATAACAAAAATCGCTCGGGATTTTTTAATAATTATTTATTTTCTTATCTATAAGATATAGACGACCAAAACCGGAGGTGCGAACAAAAAGAAAAAATGCCAGTCCAATACGGAGGAGAACTAGTCCATCAGACTAAGGAACTATTGTCAGGAAAGTATGAATTGAACAAACTCACTAGCCGTGAAGGGTCAGCAAATGTCAGCCTTACTACTGCTGGTGGTATGGAAAGCACATTTGAAATTCCTACCCGCCCTTTGAACCTTGCGAGGTCTGTGTTGAGATTTACTTACAAACCAACAAACAATGGTGCTAATACATACAATCGTATTTTTATGGATTGTCTGTCTATGATTAAAACGATTGAACTTCGTAGCCGAAGCGGGCAGTATCTGTGTAATCTTCAACACGTGGGAAATTACACTAAGATGATTTGGAAACCTGAGATTAGTTTTGAAAAATTTAAGGCCTTGGAAAATCACGGAGACTATGATACCGCCACAGAAGGTAAAACTGGCTCTGGTGCGATGCTTCAAAAGTGTAATGTTGGAAAGATTGTTGTAGGAAGTAGAGCTGAAAAGAAGGCGATTGGCGATGCTGTTGATACTGCTGGACTCAAGGCGGCGGTTGATGGATACTATAAAGTCCCAAGTGTGAATGCTAGGCGTTTTAACGACAGCGCGACTGCTACAAGCGGTGCGGGAAATTACAATCTTGTTAATGTAGATTATGATGAGGCGAAGTATTTTGAAGGAGGTAGTATTGCTGGTGATGACCCCGTTATCAGTGTTAAACTTCCCTTGGGAATGCTGTTTGGAACAATTTTTGAACTTGATAAGACAATCGGTTTCAATGAAATTTTGGATATGCGTATTGTGTGGGAGGCGACCAATCGTACTTTCTTTTATGGAACTGATATTAGTGCTATCTCTGCTGGTGCTACATTAAGCGCTGTTGGTGCTACTATTTCTGATTTGAATTTGTTTCTTGCCGTCGAAACTGATCCTAATGTTATTCTTGGAGTCCAACAAAAGATCGCGAGTGAAGGCTTCCTTTTAAGATTGAATATCCCATTGCTTGGAAACAAAATCTTCAAACAGCGCAGCAAAATTTCGTTATAAAGATGAACCGCTCACAGGGTGAAAGAATTCGTCGTATTTACACTTCCGCTTTCAACAATACTGAGACTTCTTACACTGCTTTTGATAATGATAATAGAACTGATGGCGTTGCCGCCCCAAATACTGCTTCAAAGAAAATTAAGACATACTACACAACCCTTGACGGAACTCGTCTTCAACAATTTGATGTTGATACTTTGAAGAATGAGGATTATATGCTTTTGAAAAATAAATCAAAGGGGAGTGCCATTTTGAATTCAAATGTGTATCACTACAACTGGTTTCACGTGGATACTTGGGATAATAACCGCCCGCTGTGTGATAAGGATACCGACGGCTATGAGGTAAGCGGTCTGAGCCTAGACACCGAGAGACGATATGAGTTCGTTTCAACTACTGCGGGAAACAATCTCAACCATTACACATTCGCCATTATTCAACGAAGTGTGCTTGTGAAGGGAATTGAAATTTTGATGTCGTAGGGTCTCCGCCCCTACAACCCCGCAGTGAGGTAAGATGTAATTATTAATTTTGTTAGTTAATTTATTTTTTTTGATAATATAGGAATTTACACAAAACATTTTTTGAGGTTGTAGGAGGTTTTTTGTAAAAAAAGCTCTTACTATGTCTCACCAACGAAATTTGATAGCACAAAACCCTGACGGAGATTTTATAAATGTCAAGGTCGGCTACGATGGCAATGTTGAAACCAATAGTATGAAAACAGCTTTTGGCGAAGCATTGGTCGGTCAATTAACACCAGTTGTTCAGGAGATTTTTCCATACACTATCAATACAAGGATATGGACATTAACTCAAACTAGTGCGACAGTTCATTTAATGCGAATATGGCTGAATTGAAAACACAAGCAAACAATACTGCCGATGCCATTTTGTTAAGTAAAAAAAGAATTAAATACAGAACGGGTATGGGAGTTTTAGCCCGCTTCACTGCTTTATGGACTACTGATGAAACGAAAGACTACTATTCATTTATCGGGTTAGGAGATAGCGGATTGAATGATGGTTTCTATTTCTATAAAGACAAAAATACTGGCATGCATATTGTTCATTGTAAAGGAGGATTTGGCGCTGCTATCGCACAAGCAAACTGGGATGACCCTTGTAATGGAACCAAAGATATGCCTCTCATTGATTGGACCAAAGGTAATGTATTCCAGATTAAATTTCAATATTTGGGTTTTGGTGCTATAAGGTTCTACATTGAAAATCCTGCGACTGGAGAATTCCAGCTAGTCCATATGATTAAATATGCGAATGCTAATACAGGTGTTAGCTTGCGAAATACATCGCTTCCATTTGTCGCACGAATATTTAACAACTGTATTGGAACTGGGGTTCAATCGTTAAAGACTGCGAGTGTTAGTATGTTTATTGAAGGGACCAACAATATAAACACGAGTATAACGAACGAAGTTGAAGGAACCAAGGCGGCGACTGCCACAGAAGGTCCTGTATTCAGTATTAGGAATAAAGCATTGTTTGATAGTAGCATAACAAACTATTCAACTGTGTATTCTACATTGATAAGCATCACGAACGAGGATAACAAAACAATTATCGCAAAATTAGTATTAAATGGAACATTAACAGGAGCAGGTTTTGCTGATGTTGATACCAAATATTCTATTGTAGATACAGACTCAAAAGCATCCGCCATCGCTGGGGGCACAACCCTTCTCAAGCTTTATATTACGAGCGGGTCAAGTCAGATACTCAACCTTAGAAATTACGATACGTATCTGTCGCCGAGTGATATTCTAACATTTACACAAAAAACACTTTCTGGAACTGGCGGCGGAAATGTTAATGTTATAGTTAATTTTATTGAAGATCAGTGAAGCAAAAAAAATACAAAGACTTTACAAATACTTTTTCAATTCTTCCTTATTTCGACACCACGGCTGACGAACTAACCATTCTATGTATGGCTTATCAATCTTGGCGATGTCTTCTATTTTTTTGCCTTTATATGTACCAAAATGGAACACGTCTTTTGGTTGAGCATTTCTCTTTTTTTCGATTGCTTTTATTTCGTCGTGGATTACCTTTTGAACGTCTTCCAACGAGAAGGATTTTTTTTCGCCTTCAATGGAAAGTTTTGGAACTTCTCGCACAGTCTTGTGAGGGTGGTCATAGTAGGGGGTATATAGTAGGCAGTATAAAAAATAAAAAAATTAAATAATTAATATAGGAACCGTGCAATGTCCGAGTGGATTGTCTTTGTTAAGGCTTACTCGGCTAAACATGGTATAAGCTACGGGGAGGCATTGAAAAAGGCGAGCAAAGAATACAAACGGCAAAAAGGAGGTAGTGCTAGTTTATCGGAGGATGTCTATTTGTCTTCGTCAGAACGAAAAGGGGCTGACGGATGGAAACCGGTCGCTAGCAAAGAAAAATCAACAGTGTATGAAAAAGATGGTAAAGCTATTGTAGCATTTAGAGGAAGTGCGGATAAGCGAGACTTACTTACAGATGGCGCATTGGTAAAGGGAGTATTGAAAAGAACTCCGAGATATAAAGAAGAGCAGAAGTTGGTTAACGAAGTCATAAAGAAATATGGTAAAGAAAATGTAGAGCTGACGGGACATTCACTAGGTGGCACAATAGCAAAAGACTTAAGCCGACAAACGGGGGTGAAGGCTACAACATACAATAAAGGCAGTAGCACGAGAGACCTCATTGAAGGAGTAATTGACCGAGTAGCTGTTAGAGTAAACCCGAAAGGGAAGAGGGCGAAGACTGCGAAGCTAACCACGAACTACCGAACTAAGTACGACCCTGTGTCGTTGTTAGGAGCGACTGCTGTAAATACTAAGTTAGTTAAACCGACAAAAGGAATACATACAATAAGGAGCTTTAAGGGTAAAGGCAAAAAAAAAAATTGTAAATTTTTTATTGTCAGTTCATTTAGTATCCAAACGGTCTAGTTTCAATCGCATTGTCTACAATACCTATAATATTTCTTTTTGTGTAAGTAAAGCTGAATATTTTTTCTAAGTATTCGCTCGTTATTTTTTTCTGTTGTTTGTCTCTTGTTATCTTGCTGTTTTCTACAATAACAACTTTACCAGATTTTTCAATTCGTTTAGCAATCAATTTTTCTTCCTGAGTCTTAAGCAACTCTAACAATTCATTCTTGCCGTTCTCAATAAGGTCTCTGTTTTTGATACCAAGCCCGCAACTAATGACACTTAACATATTTGGTAAATTTCATGATTTATTGTTTTCATAATTCATACTAAAGCCTTTGACTTTCATACTTGCTTTGCCGTTATCTAAGACATATCCATAACACTTTGGTCCGCCTCCGATAAATGTCATAATCTTTGCTCCGTGTAGTTCGTCCGTCCATTCGCCTAACAACTTACCCGTTTTCACATCTGTTTCGCCTTTCGTTAAGTCTGTTGTGTATATGACACTGTCCGTATCGTGGTATAGAATTCGGTTGCCTAGTTTGTCCATCATCTCATATAATCTAATCCTTGCGTGGCAAGTCGTAAATAAAGCAACTACAATATTTGTTTTCACGGGGTCGCTTACCGCACCTTGTTTAAGGTCATAACTCGCTTCTATTATTTTGTCGTTAATAATGTTTATGTTTATGTTATCTACTGACTTATCGCTCATTAACTTGTATAAGGTATCTTTGTCTTTTATCATTTTGTTTTGAGTTTTGTTTTGCTTTTCACCAAACTTGCCCCACAGGCTATTCAAGCACAACTTAGCAACCGCTCGCCTTCGGGGTTTTCTTCTATTTTGTTTTCGTCCATCTTAATACCCATCTTGACTTCCATGCTGTCAATGTAGTTTCTTTTTTGTTCCTGTGTAATACATCCATCTGGATATCCGCTTGACTCTTGTTTAACCTTTAAGAAAGTTTTTATGTAATCTTTGAATAGGCTACTGCTCTGCTCCTTCCAGTGCCATACCTCATATACCTTAATTAGCTTGTAGCCTTTGTCTAAGGCCTTGTAAATTTCAGGAGTTGCCCAAGTGCCTGTTATTGCTCGCTCGTTATCGGTGTGCTCACATTCATCCTTTTGTTCGGTCATTCCACACTTGTCGCATAAGTAATACATTAGTTTTCCTCTATCCGCCTTAGGTAAAACGGGATGGAGTAATTTTCTGGGCGGTAGCATCTTAACCTTAGACACTCCGAAATATTCTCTGTTTATGATTTTGTTTTTCATATATTTTCTGTCGTCATCATTGTTCGGTCTAATGATTTCGTGGTGTCCGCTAGGGTAAAGGTCGTAAAACATAACAGTAGGATACAGAGAACATATGTCAATGTATTTCGCGTATTCGTTGTCGTGTCGTGCTTTCCAATACAATGTTAGAGCATCCGTTCTACCTCCAAATATTGCTTCTCGCGGGTTCAGTCCTTCTTGTTCCGTAATTCGTTCATTAGTATCTTCCGCTAGGCTTTCACTCGTTTTCATTAATCTCCATTCACATTCCCAGATAGTTACTAGTTTGCTGACTTGTTTGCTTAGTTCTTTTTCTCGTCTCAATGTTGCCTTGTATAGTTGCATCGTCTTGTTCTTCTTAGTATTAATTGTATTACCATTAAAGCACTTTGGACATCCGTGCCAGAGACAGCCGTGAAATTCGTAAGCGGTTTTAGTCTTTTCATCCCAGCCATCTACGTAAGCGTTTGATTGTCCTAAGTTAAACATTTTTTCGCCACCATTGAAAGCATGTTTGATATCTGTTTTGTCTAACCTGCTTCTGTAAGCTATCCATTCAACACAGGCCCGAGAGGTAATCCTGTTTTGCTTTTCCGCCTTCAACACAGCAATTGAATTCTCTGGCATGAACTTAGCCCGATACAAAGCCATAACACAACTCGCAATAGTTGTATATTGAAACGGGTCAATACCGAATTCTAGAAACTGCTTTCTAAAATCCATACATCCCCTTCTCAAAATGTCAACATCGCTATGACAGTATTCCGCAATTTCCTTCCGCATATCAAATGGGTTGTTTCTTTGGCTTTCATACCAAAGAATTCCGCTCTTTTCTTATCTTTCATCGTGTCGTAGCCGTAGTGCTTCTTATGAGGCATAACACCAACATAATTTTTATTCTTGTCCGTATTGAAGAAGTGAGGGAAGAAGTTTTTTTTAAGTTCGTTCAATCCGAATGTCTTAGGAAAGTCTGACAACGGCATCGTGAGGAAACTCAAACTATCAATGAAGCGGTATTTCTTCAAAGTCATCATCATTATCTTACCACCCTGATATATGACGAATGGAGCCTGTCCGTTATCTACCAACCATTTAAGAATAAACTGACAATCATATCCGCGACTGTTATGAGCAATGAATGTAAAGCCGTTGTGCTTAGGTTCAAAAGCCCACTTACAGAAATCATGAATGGTCTTATGTATGACGGGTGTTTCCTTAGCATCGTAATACTGACTTTCCGAATGATTAACAATGTGCTCCCCAGTATCATGTGTCGCTTCAAAGTCAAAGAATATGTATTTCTCTGAAAAAGGTAATATGTCTTTCTTCACGATTTCACATTGGTGTTCAAGTGGTTTCAGTTCCTTACAATTACGGCATTTCGCATAACCGCATTTGTGTTCGTCTTTCTTCCTGTAATTAAGTCCGCACGAAAGACATTTCGCTTTGATATCGCAGTTCGTCTTCTTGTGATTCTTGAAACAGATCGTATTTGGAAACTTTCTATTACACGAATAGCAATCAGTCCCATTGCTTTTATCGTTAATACCCTTACAGTCTTTGGATTCGCAGATATTACATTTAGATTCGCAGGCGTGCCTTTCCATGTAACCCCTTAAACATAACTCACAGAAATTCTTTTTACTTACCATAGACTTCATATTGGTTATGGCATCGTAGTGGTTCTCTGTCTTAAGTCTGTAAAGGTTCGTAAGTCGCTCGCCCTTTTCATTAAGCAGGTCCGTCTTATAAACAATCTTGTCAGGAAATTCAACGATAACCAGATTGTATTTAATGTAGCTAGCAAAAGTTTTAATTTCAGGAATACCGCACACATCCTGAATGACTTTCGCATCTTCGTGCAACTTAATTGCCATCTCCTCCTGTATCTTTCGGCCCATCCTCATTACTTTGAATTTTTCGTGTTTTTCTTTTTTTGCTTTTACTACAACAATGCTCTTGCTAAGCATATGTTGTGTATTATTAATTTGGATTACCCCTTTCTTTTTATATACATCCAACTTATTAATTACCTGAAGCCT
>WBZZ01006431.1:72500-85000 GCA_019918135.1 Paulinella micropora | reverse complement strand
TCGAACTGGCGACAGGGCCCAGATGGTAGAACTTGACCACTGTGCTATCACGGTGTCCATAATAATAATAATAATAATAATAATAATAATAATAATAATAATAATAATAATAATAATAATAATATTGGAGTGTTGACTGTGACATATTTGAGGGAAATCCCGATGAAAAAACCTAGTCACACTTGCTAAACAGAGTTCCAGCCCAATGGCCTCAAGGCGTTAAACTGTGACGCCAACTCATAACCCTTTGGTGGTAGATGCTGGGGAGGAGGGTCGTTGCGCGCGTAAAAGATCTTAAACTCCGCATATGCTGGTTGATAGCCCAGGACCCAGCAGACACCAGATTGTTATGGGTGGGGTTTCGAGGCAGCTCTAGCAACCGCGCTTGGTGTATGCACTTGCACATTCGGTGACGTCTTGCAAGAGGTTGCTGGGACTGCGGAATAACCTCGGCTTAGTGCAGTCTTGCCCTCAGGAGCTCCATCGGTGGCCCCGATCATCAGGCGAGAGACTGACACGGGGGGGTGGAGGACCTCGAACAAGGGTATTGGAGGCTTATGTCCGTTGAGGATATGCCATTAGCTGCATCAGTACGCCTCAGATATAGTAAATCTGCCTTGGAGTGTTGAGTGTGACATATTTGAGGGAAATCCCGATGAAAAAACCTAGTCACACTTGCTAAACAGAGTTCCAGCCCAATGGCCTCAAGGCGTTAAACTGTGACGCCAACTCATAACCCTTTGGTGGTAGATGCTGGGGAGGAGGGTCGTTGCGCGCGTAAAAGATCTTAAACTCCGCATATGCTGGTTGATAGCCCAGGACCCAGCAGACACCAGATTGTTATGGGTGGGGTTTCGAGGCAGCTCTAGCAACCGCGCTTGGTGTATGCACTTGCACATTCGGTGACGTCTTGCAAGAGGTTGCTGGGACTGCGGAATAACCTCGGCTTAGTGCAGTCTTGCCCTCAGGAGCTCCATCGGTGGCCCCGATCATCAGGCGAGAGACTGACACGGGGGGGTGGAGGACCTCGAACAAGGGTATTGGAGGCTTATGTCCGTTGAGGATATGCCATTAGCTGCATCAGTACGCCTCAGATATAGTAAATAATAATAATAATAATAATAATAATAATAATAATAATAATAATAATAATAATAATAATAATAGTGCTTCTCTGTCAATGGCTGATGCAAATCTGCACATGCGCCTCCATCGTCTCACCCGTGAGGGGAGTACGAAGAATTGACGATAAGCTCTAATGACACCCCCGCAAAGGCAGTTCCAACACTTCCAGACGGGCCGGTATGTTCAATGAAAATACTGGTCCAGACGGATCGGTATGTTCAATCGGTATGTTCAATGAAAATACTGGTGGCACCGACGGGAATCGAACTGGCGACAGGGCCCAGATGGTAGAACTTGACCACTGGGCTATCACGGTGTCCATAATAATAATAATAATAATAATAATAATAATAATAATAATAATAATAATAATAATAATAATACTAATAGTGCTTCTCTGTCAATGGCTGATGCATTTCTGCACATGCGCCTCCATCGTCTCACCCGTGAGGGGAGTACGAAGAATTGACGATAAGCTCTAATGACACCCCCGCAAGGGCAGTTCCAACACTTCCAGACGGACCGGTATGTTCAATGAAAATACTGGTCCAGACGGAGCGGTATGTTCAATGAAAATACTGGTGGCACCGACGGGAATCGAACTGGCGACAGGGCCCAGATGGTAGAACTTGACCACTGGGCTATCACGGTGTCCACAATAATACTAATAATAATAATAATAATGGTACTAGTAATATTAATAGTAATAGTATTAATAATAATAATAATAATAATAATAATAATAATAATAATAATAATAATAATAATAATAATAGTGTATCTCCTGCCAATTGCTGAGCCGAAAGGCCATGTGCATCCAGTCCTCCATTCCATAAGGAAAGTCTCCACACCAATCGGTGGAATAAAGGAAGTGACGGCATAGAACATTACTCTAGGAGCTTTATACCAATCAGCCCATGGAAAGGACCGATGGCCTATGTACTCCCTAATAATAATAATAATAATAATAATAATAATAATAATAATAATAATAATAATAATAATAATAATAATAATAATAATAATAATAATAATAATAATAATAATAATAATAATAATAATAATAATAATAATAATGATTCTCAGTCAATGGCGAATTCATTTCTGCACATGTGCCTCCATCGTCTCACCCGTGAGGGGAGTACGAAGATTTGACGATAGGCTCTACTGACACCCCCGCAAGGCAGCTCCAAGCCTTCCAGACAGACCAATACTTTCAAAGAAAATATCTTTTGAAAATACTGGCACCGACGGGAATCGAACTGGCGACAGGTCCCAAATGGTAGACCTTAACCACTGGGCTATCGCGGTGCCACTAATAATAATAATAATAATGATAAAAATAATATACTTCTATCTCTGTTTCTCTCTCTCTCTCTCTCTCTCTCTCTCTTTCTCTCTCTCTCTCTCTCTCTCTCTCTCTCTCTCTCTCTCTCTCTCTCTCCGATGCTCTCTCTCTCTCTCTCGTATAATTTGGTAATCAATTCCAAAAATCTCTATCTTTTCGATGTGAGACATGAACTAGAATAAATGTTTGTTTGTATTTTATTAGTTAACACACAAAAAAAGGACTTGAATTAATACAAATCTTACCGGTACGGATCTGGGGCGGTACGGGGACCGGGCATGAAAAGGGCAGGAATATCATGTAATACATGATTTAATCATGTTTTAATACATGCTGTAATCATGTAATTTAATACCATGCATCATGTATTGCATGATGTAATCATGTAATTTAATATAATTTATCATGTATTGCATGCTGTAATCATGTAATTTAATACAATAGAATCATGTACTACATGATGTAAATCATGTACTACATGATGTCAATCATGTACTACATGATTTAATCATGTACAAAACATGAAATCTATCATGTAGTACATGATTGACATCATGTTTCACAAAAGCACGGAAAACATGATCCAGTGTAAAATACACAATTCTTGTGTATTTTCCACTAGGATCATGTAAAACATGATGGGGAATGTCCTGATAGTGTCTCCTGATGAGATAATTGGAGGTTCTCCCGGATGTGATCCGGAAGGCTGTGTCAAGGTCCCGGAGCAACTTTTGGGGAAAGGGGGTCCAGCCGAAGGAAAAATCGAGGATGCTGGTGAGGAGATTGGTGAGAGCTGTCCTTTTCCGTGCAGGCGATAGGTTGAGGCTGTGAACCATCCGGGCTGTGGCAACGAACCTCGAGATCGCGTAGTCCCGTTGGATCTGCGGCTTATTGCTCCCGTCAGTGTGGAGGCCCAGAGAACGAAAGACTTCGGTAGCCGAGCGGTTTCGAATTGTAGTAGGACCACGTGAAGGGTCGTGCCCAGGTGCAGTGAGGGTAATCGGAACCGCGTAGACACCTTTTCCAACTTCACTGACCAGGCAGATGACAGAGCATTTCTCCGCCGCGCAAATCTGACGTGCTGCCCGTAGCTGCGTGCAAAGGAGGGAGAAGCCTTTCTGTGCCTCGGGAATGTCAGAATAACTCAGGGGGGCCGTCGCCGCCGATGGCAGCCCAGTTATCATCAGCAAACTTGTGATCCGCAGTCATAGGGGGCCGCAGAGGGTATACGGAGGTGTTCTGAGACCGATTGATGGGCTTCCCCGTAGAGTCCGGCACCTTCAGTTTGAGGGGGGAGTCCTTGAACCGATGGCGGAGGAACCCAAACAGTTCGGGAAATTCGTCCTCCTTCGCAACCACATGGGAGTATGCTTCGCAGATGTATGTGAGCTCCGCGCGGTCGAACGCCTTGCGTATGTCGGTGGAAAAGATAATCAAAGTCTTTTTCCTGCCCGTCATTTTGGGGGCCGCTCGTAGATCAGCCAGCATCAACCGTAACACCATGTTCCATTCATCGCATCCGCTCACTGTCGTTGTGTTGGCCTTGGAGGTCTTTCGGATGCATCCTGTGTGGAGTCTGAAGGACTCTACCCGGTACGTGACAAGTTTTTCGTACAGATTAAGGATTGCGTTGGATACTGTAATCCCACGCCAATCGGTCACGTTGGCGCCTGTCCCCGTACCTTTCCAAATCTGGCTGAGTAATCCCGGCTTCCAATGTTTCGGCATTCGTCGCTCATTCCAGCAATTCGTGAAGAAAGCTCCCAAATTGATCTTCGCGTCCTGCGAAAGGAATTCGAAGATGTCAGGGGGATCCCATCTTTCCCTGGGGCAGACCCCTTCTTTGCCAGGATGGCATGCTCCAGCTCTCCCAGGGAGAACGGTCGCCGTGCCAGATCGAGGGACTGCTTCCGTGATAGGGGTGGGGGGAGGCACTTGTAGATTGTGACAAATTGCTTGACACGGTCCCCGGGAATGCGGGATTCCTTGAAAGGCTCAATAAGGTAGGGACAGCCGTTGGAATCGCGGGGCGGGTTCATACGAAGCTTCTCCCAATCCCTAGTCTTCTTTAGTGATTCGCCCGCCGCAGGACAGCCCATTTGGCGAGGCGGTCTGCACACTCGTTAAGTCGGAACGCCCACTCGAAGCTTTGCTCTTGATGTGACTTCACCCAGTGGAAGGAAATCGGGGCCGTCTGCATGTGGAAGCGAAACATAGCGTTCCAGATGGGTGGCTTCGCGCGCTTTTTGAACAGTTCATGGGCCTCTCCTTCCAGGTTCGCGTCAGTGAGGGCCCGGTAGTCCGTGAATACATGTACACGTCGAGGCTTCCATTCCATCTCTTTGATGAATTGGAGACCACCGGCCATCACTGCCAGTACTTCCTGTTCCCCACTAGTGGCTGGGTTATCAGCGTTCCCATAGATAGCGATAATCTCATTACTGTAGAAAAGGAAGGCTCCAAAGCCAGCCGCGTTTCCAAGTTCGGGAAAGCAAGATCCATCGGGGACGAGGATAGCGTCATATGGGGACAGAGATTCCGGGGAAAGCTCCTCGGGCCGATCAAGCCGCGGGGCCAGGCGAGACACAGGGAAACGCTCCTAGGGAGAGAGCTGAGCCGCAAAGCGAAGGCGTTGGATTGAAGTCTGATGATAAGTCCCCGGGTGTCGGCCCCATCAGGCAGGTGAATCCCCAGGTACTCCCAGGCCTCTGCTTCCAGGAATTCCATGAGTTTGGGGACTAGGTCGACGGGTGGGGCTAAATAGTCGTCTTGAAAGGGGAGGTTGGCCACCGTCCACCGCTTGCGCTCCTCGGAATTACGGTTTGGCCTCCGTTCGCTGTCATGTTCAGGCGGGAACTGGACTGTGTACTGGCGAAGAGTTGGTGCCTTGCAGGCGTCAAGGAGGGAGCGCGTCCGCATGACTGCTCCCTGTAACGCAGCCTCGGCAGTGGACTGGATATGAGATTCCGTCTCGCTGGGGGAATGGTTGAGAAGAGGATCAATCTCCGCGGTCCCTCGGAATTTCAGGGCCGTGAACTTCCCCCTGTCGATCTTCTCACCCGGCCTGAGGATCGGCGCTCGGAACCTATCGCTCCCCAGCAGGAGCTCTCGTTGGTTGTATTTGGCCTCCTCTGGTGGGACCCAGAAGGTAGCTCCAGGCCCCAACACTTGGTGAAGCCGGCGCTCCTCTTCCGCCAAGCTGGAGACGCGGGTGCGGTAGAGGTCAGCATAGTGCTCCCGGAGAGCCTCCGGAGGGGGAGTCTCCATGGCCGAATCCGACTGGACGTGGAGGAGGAACTTGTGCTGGTTCAATTCAAAGGCTTGGTTTTGGAGGAGCCTATTCGGCCGCTTGGACTCCCATTTGGCACGTTTGATTTCCTCGAGACGAATGTTGATCTTGCCTCTGGCCTTGGCTAGGACTTTCAGCGCGTCAGGGAGCAGAGAAGATAAGTCTAGCGGGTCAGCCGACCTTGGCTCTTCCAGGCTCCCCTTCCATTCGCAACGTATGGCAAATATTTAACCAGAGCCTGGTCAGGTGGGAACCTGGACCTCGCGGGATCCGTCTCTGAAGGGCTCTCGTGATGGACTGAAGGGCAGTTAACATGCGGGACGCTTTGTAACCTTCCGCCTAGACTTAGGAGGTCGTGGATGCCTCCTGCGGAGCGGTGACGGAAGCGGCTGAGCGATCTGGTTAGCAAGTGGCGGGGCAGGAACAGGGACAGCAGGAAGAGCAGCTTCACTAACTTGTGGTCCGGCAGCTACTGCAGCTTGGATGGCCTGTTTCAATGTAGCCTGGGGGGGTTGGGCCGCCTGCAGGCTCTCGGCAACGCTCAGCTGAAAACTGTCATGTTGGGCCTGTGTCCACCTCTTGGGCTCCACCAGTGACGGCGGGGGAAGTCCAGGTTCTACCGGTGCTGCGTTGTTCAAAGGGTCCGCCTCCTCCGCACCGGGCGCAGGGGGGGGGGGGGGGGAGAGATCGATTAACAGTTGGGGGAGCCCCAGATTCAATTAACTCCTCCACCGATGACGGAAGGGTGGTGGACTCGGGACCGGGTCCCCACGTCCGGGCGGGGAAGAGGGAGGGGAAGCAGTAAGGACGTCATTGGGAAAGAAATGGTGCTCCAAACGAGCGCGGGCGATGTCAATCCTGGCCTGTATCCATCGTTGCAGGGGGGGGGGGGGGGGCATCTAAACGGTGGGTTTCGATGGACTCCACTAGCCGCTCCTTCCGACTGAGGTGGGCCATGAGGCAAGGGCGTGCTCCTCGTCATCGCTGTCCGTCCATGGCATCCCACTCTCCTCGGGGTTGTCCAACAGGTTATCCCCCTCCAGGGTACCCCATAAGATGGCGCTGATAACGATCCAGGCAGAGGCACTGGCGTGGACCAAGTCGGGTCGGAAATACTCTTCAGGGCCATAGGGACCAGTGGGGGTGGAGAGCTCTAGAAGGCCATCACGAGCACCGACGTCGATATAAAGCAGTGTGTGCAGCAAAATCGCTTTGAGGCGGTTGTAATGCACAGCAGGTAGAGAGATGCCAAGCGGGCCCATGAAGCGGGGCGAAAAATCTCCCTCGGTGGCCATGAACGAAAGAGGGCTATGCGATGAAGCAGGATGCGTCCCTTAATTTCCTGCGCCCGAACAATGAGAACCCGCGGACGACGGCGTTGGACATACCGAAGCACCTGGGGGGAGGAAAGTGAGAACCAAGAGGACAGGAGCATGAGGCTCCCGTCCTGGACTATCGACTCCATCGCCTTGGATGTCCTGTCAGCCAAAGGCTTCCGAGCTCGAAGGAGAAGCTGGGCTCCAAAGGAGGGGGATAAGAGGAACATTTGGCATAACCAATGGTTGACTGCTCCTTGTGACACCCGGGGCGCAGCGGGAGGGTCAACTTTTTGCGGCGGGAAAGTGAGGAGTGGCTCTCGTACGTGCGCAGAAATCGACAGGACGTTGGTGCCTTGGAACCGCTCCAAATTGTATCGAAGGGAGGCAAAGGCAAGTGTGGCCTGGGCACCTCCACGTAACCCTTCGTGAGACTGCATGAAGTCCCTGAACCACTTAGCAGGTGACTGGGGAAGATGATTCAGTATGCCTCGCTGGTATATCTTGAAAATAGTGGAGAAATCAAGAGGTGAGGAGGAGAGGACAGGGTTTCGGGAGCGGAGACGACGTTCGATGGATAGACCTTGCCCAAGGAGGGAGAGCGCCCGAGAATGGAAGGAAGCTGCGTTGGTGGCATGCTCATTCCTCTTCCTCTGCCATTTTCCGTAGGTTCCGAATAATAATGCGGAGGCGCTTTCGGTACTGTCGATTAGTCCTGGGGCAGAGCTCAGGCTTAGGACCGGGCGCTGAACGGCAGGGAAAGGAGGCCCGGATGTACTGGGATCCAGGAGGGAGGAGGCCGAGCGCTTGAACAGTAGCTGCACTCCATATGAAGCAATCAGCCGGCATGCAGTCCTGTTCTGAAGGACTGAGACAAAACAATCATCGCACTTCACCCATTCGCCTGAGTTGCTCCGAACAAGGCTGAATGCGTGGGGACGTTGCCGTGCCCGCGCATTTCCTTCTATCTGGACGCACGTGACGCATTGGAGAGTGGAGGAACAGGCGTTCCCATCTTGTGACCATCGGTTATCGAGGAGGGACGGGAGGAAGGAAACATTGCGGTGCACGGACCGTAGGGAGCAGAGATTGAGTAGCCCCTCGGGGCGATGGATATCAAGCAGAAGGCATTCTGCATGCTCACGGATCGCACGTTTCTGAACTCCTTGACTTCCTCCGCAGTGAGCACAGAGGAAAGGGCCAGGGATAGGACAAGCGAGGCGCCACCTGTCCAGGAGCTCGGCTAAGGGAAAAGGGGTAGGATCGTCTTCGCGGAGAGAAAGAGAGAGGGGAAGGGCCCATGAAAAAGATTGAGAGTCAGTGGAGCAGAGACTGCAAGTAGTGGTCGTAACTACGTGAGGAAGCCAGGATTCTATCGAAACCTCTCTCGGGAGGAAGGTAATGCAAGCGTCTCGGAATAACAGTAGTAGGCCCCGGACTGCCAATCCAGTGTCTCCTCCATCCAGGGGGTCCGTGCTAGGGAGAGCGTTGCGTAGGACCACTGGGTAGTTGAGCCAGGCACAGGACAGTGGTCTGAGTTCGTGCACGGTGTCCCCCACCGGGGGTCGGAGATCAGCCATAGTATTAATGATGGCCCCGATAGCCACCGGGTATTTATCTAATCATCGGATTGGGGACTGTTTTTCCTTTGCTATGCAGGGCACTTACATTGCTCTCATGCACTAGCATAATATGTTCTTCAGGGGTCTTTAGTGCCCCCTTGAGTCCCTTAGCTCCCAAAGCCAAAACTATTTCACGTTGAAATGTTTTAAACGGGTTCTCCCATCATCATCTATTGTCCTTTGGCTGTCACTTCTTTTTCTCTATTGAAGTTTGTCTGTGCCTCTGAGAGTATTGAAACTCGTTGAGGACTTACTGTCTGTTTTTCCTTTTGACGTAGTTGTTGCAGACTCGATGGTGTGCAATCTTCTTCTCCTTGACGCCGTCACCTAACGAAAACGGACTCGGACAGGTATCGGACGATTTGTTCCAAAACTACAGGGTTGCCAAAGCTTCCCTTTTTATGTGTCAATTACAGGAATGACACCAACCCATTTTTGCGACAGTCGCCTCCGGGCCAGTCCGATTATGATCTCCTGAGAGTACTTCAGCCCTTTCACTTGCAGTGCCAGAGTTAGGCGCTGCCAAGGCTCATAACACACTGGACACTGTGACGAGAGGGTCGTACTTTCCTTCATTAGAGATGAACGATCATCACTTAACACATCACCAAGCGCCACAACCCAAAACCGCCAAAGCTTTGAATTCACACACTCAGGCTTAGAGTGATATAGGTAAATAGGCTCTAGTAATTGTTATTCAGTGGGGCCCGGTGGGCCGGTCACACAATATGACTAAATACTATTAATACTATGATGATTAATATTCATAAAGTTGTCTATTGTTTATGCTACTTGAAATAAGGGAAATTGCAGTGGCACTTATGAGTTGTTGTCAAGTTTTAGATACGTTTTAGCATTTGTGCAGCTGAGGTTACGGACGTCAATTGTCAGTTGATCAGTGTCAAAGGGACACTCGGTTTTTAACTGTTTTCCC
The DNA here is from genome assembly GCA_019918135.1 of Paulinella micropora. Classification (NCBI taxonomy): domain Eukaryota; phylum Cercozoa; class Imbricatea; order Euglyphida; family Paulinellidae; genus Paulinella; species Paulinella micropora. The sequence continues at coordinate 75,366 of WBZZ01006431.1, read as the reverse complement.
CTCTGGCTTGTTGTTTGGGTTCAATTCCTACCTCACTTCCGTTTCTACTACTAAGTTGAAGTGGAGGTTAGCTTTGAACTAGTAGTGTTCATTATTGTTAAATTCCTTTTTTCTTGAGCTCGTAAGGGTAAGACCAGTTGTCTTACTACAATTCGACCTTTTCTTATACACCTATACATAGTGATCTATAGCCTAGGATGAGCTATATCTAGTCAAGATATGGTTATACCCGTTTTTATATATATACTTTGAGCATGTTGAAAACGATAATATTAAGACAAATAACCGGTACTACTTTTTACACCTGATAATATTATCGTTAGGGCGGATACTGGGAAATTGCTCTTTTTTTCCTTTTTGTTCCTAGGCTCTGACAGTCTCCTACATTTTCCCACTATACTGGTTTCCTTTCTTTTGCAGAGGTCGAAGATTAGGTTATTCTCAGAGTGCTTGGATTGAGTGGATATAGACACCGGCTTGCATTAAATAATATCTTTTGATTTGAACCGACAAAAGCTCCATCTCGGCTCCATGTCCATCCTATCTTCATCTCATCTCGGTTTTCTTTTCGTCTAATTTTGACTTTTGAGAAAAGAATAGCCACTCCAACACAAGAGTTTTCAAATCATGATCCGGTAGCCTAAGATTGAAATACCAAAATGCTTTTGTTGTTAGCCAGTCACTGAAGTACTCGTTTCGATAAAGCCCTGAATTGGCTACAAAAGGGGCAATTATGTGATCAATATAAAGGCAAAGTCCAAATCTAAACTGGTAGTAGCGAGGCCAACAAAACGATGAAATTAAGTATTGATAAGTTAACACTACTTCGCAAGGTAACTGTAATAGGTGTCGTTTTACGACACGGCAGCAGCAAGTAATTTTCTTCAATACGAGGGTGCTTGCACGAAAAGACTCGACAACAACAACAACAACAACAACAACAACAACAACAACAACAAAGAAGAAAAAGAAGAAGAAGAAGAAGAGGAGAAGAAGAAGAGGAGGAAGAGGAGGAAGAGGAAGAGGAAGAAGAAGACGAAGACGAAGAAGAAGAAGGAGAAGAAGAAGAAGAAGAAGAAGAAGAGAAGAAGAAGAAGAGGAAGAAGAAGAAGAAGAAGAAGAAGAAGAAGAGGAGGAGGAGAAGGAGGAGGAGAAGGAGGAGGAGGAGGAGAAGGAGGAGGAGGAGGAGGAGAAGGAGGAGAAGGAGAAGGAGGAGGAGGAGAAGGAGGAGGAGAAGGAGGAGAAGGAGGAGCAGGAGAAGGAGGAGGAGGAGAAGGAGGAGGGGGAGGAGGGGAGAAGGAGAAGAAAGAGAGAAGGAGGGAAGGAAGGAAGGAAGGAAGGAAGCAAAGAAAGAAAGAAAGAAGGAAATAAAGAAATAAAGAAATAAATAAATAAATAAATAAATAAATAAATAAAGAAATAAATAAAGAAAGAAAGAAAGAAAGAAGTGAACGAAAGTAAATATTATGGACAGAAGGGATATGAAGAGGAGAGAGAAAGAAAAAGGATAGAACGGGACGTGGAAAAGGATACAACGGGAGAACGTGGGGAGAGTTCAAGGCAAGGACAAGTGAGAAAGAAAGAAAAGAAACAGAAGAGCCAAGGAGAACTAAGCTTACGAGAAAGAAACAACTCAGAGGAAGAGAAAGACACTCAGAGGAAGAGAAAGACAAAAGAAGATAACTGAGAGAAGAAAACCAAAATGGAATACAAAACTGCTTTTATAATTAAGCATTGTTCGACAGAGAAACAATTTTCACATGACACGCAGGAGAAACAGAAAGGAGACGGACGTTAGAAAAAGAGGAAACCAGGCGCGCGCGCGCGCGCAAGAAAGAAAGAAAGAGAGAGAGAGAGAGAGAGAGAGAGGGAGGGAGGGAGGGAGGGAGGGAGAGAGAGAGAGAGAGATTTAGATAGATAGATAGATAGATAGATAGATGGATAGATAGGTAGATAGATAGAAAGACAGAGAGAGAGAGAGAGAGAGAGAGACACACACACACACACACACACAAACAGATAGACAGACAGATGGATTGATGGAGACAGAGAGAGAGAGAGAGAGAGAGAGAGACGAATGTTGGGATGCTGTGGTAAATACTTGCACCGAGCATAGCAGTGACAGCCATGACGGCGTGTTTCTGGTTTTGTCCCGGCCTGGCCTACTAATGTTTCCGGTAGGGAAATTTGTACATGGATGAGCATTTGGAAACGAAGGCTCGGACAGTGTAACGTGCACACCTTTCAAGATTCGACACATAAATTTGTACACGGATGAGCGGAAACGAAGGCTCGGACAGTGTAACGTGCACACCTTTCAAGATTCGACACATATCCCATGTACAAACAAGAGCACCCACCGTGACAACCTATAATAGTTTCTTTCCTTTATCATGTTGAGTTGACCAAGGGAAGATTTCTGTAATATAGGGTGAAAATCGCCTTGCAGGAAGTGACTCGAGTCAAAACAGGTTAGAAACAGAGCAAAAACATCGGGCAGAGAATCCAGACAATTCGGATTATCATTCCACCCTCTGCCTCTTGTGCGGTACTTTTGGGGCAGGGCCTGGCAGCTTATGGGTGTCCTGCTTGCTCAGGGCGGCGTCTTCGCTGGGTTTTTCCGTTTCCCCTTCTGGCAACATGAAAACAGATTAAGGGTGGACGTGAGCCAGGCTGAAATGAAGTGCCAGTGGGCCCACCTGAACGGGGCAGAACGCCGTGTTTATTCTTGAGGATCTGTATGTTGCGTATGCTTCTGAGCTTGTGCACCAGCGACTCCAGCTCCTCCGCTGTGACGGGCTTCTGCAACACCTGGTCCACCCCCTGCAGCACCAGCGGCCACCATAGCAAAGAGACCGCATAGAAA
>WBZZ01006431.1:65000-67500 GCA_019918135.1 Paulinella micropora | reverse complement strand
CGCTGCGCCTTGTCGCTTTCGTTCTCAGCCGCCAGCTCCGTCAGGCGGGCTTGCTTGAGGACGGGGCTTGAGGGCTGTTCGGAGGGCGCAGGGCGCTTCTTGCCCGTCTGCCTCCGCCACAAAGGCTCGTCGTGCGCGCCCGACAGTCTACCCACACAAGAGAGAACACCAGAGGAAGCTGCGTAATTCAGCGTACATGTAACAAACTTCATGCCGTGCCCAGTCTACCCTATCAACAACGTCCCAGTGTCTTGGGACATCACGTCCGTCTAGTCAAGGCACTATGCACTGGCAAACTGATCCATCATGCACCATCGTCACCACCTCTGCTGCCGCTTCACGATTACTCAAGAGAGCTTGCAACGACTGAAGAGCAAGACAGATAACAAAAGGAGGCGGGTGGTGAACGGCAAGTGACGGATAGGGTACACGTGGACAGGAGATTTGGGTGTACGTGTGTGTGTGTGTGTGTGTGTGTGTGTGTGTGAGAGAGAGAGAGAGAGAGAGAGACGGGGCGTGTTTGTCTTTAGCTGAGCGCGAGTCCTTGCTTGATTGCGGCATGTGCGGGGCCGAGGAGGCACGTGTGGCCACTCGGGGTGTCACCGCGAGCGCAGGAGAAACGGGGACAGGGGCAAACCCATCTTGCACCACGGAAAGCACAGAGGGCAAATAGACAGAGTCATGCAAGGGCACGGACATGGACGAGGATGATGTGCTAGAAATCGAGGAGGAAGAAGAGGGAAGGGTATTGGAAGACGAAGTCCGTGAAGGGATGGCAGTGGACGTGTTTGTCGACGCAGAATCAGATATGTACTTGAAAGAAGAGGACGATGCAGACAGAGAGGCGGACGACGAAGCTGGCAGAGCAAAGGTAGGATTAGCAGGAGTAGCAGGGAGGGGCTGGAGGATGGAGACGTCGCGGGCGGCCGCGAGCACGGGGGAGCTGTCGGCAGCGGCAGAGGGCGCAGCTGGGGAAGAGGGCGCCGAGGACTTGATCGACAGCAAAGGCGACAGCCAACGCGCAGTCCAGCCCGGCTCCGACTGCTGCTCCGCTTCGGTGGCCACGGCAGTCCCGTCTTCCAACACCAAGGGGATCTGCAAGAAGAACTTGGAGCCGACAGCAGGTACGCTTTCAAAGCCGGCCTTGCCACCGTGAGCCATCGCCAGGTTGCGTGCAAGGGCCAGCCCGAGCCCCGCGCCGTGCCCCATCCCCATCTGGTGGGTGCGGATGGACATGAAGGGCCGAAACAGGCTGGGTTGCAGGTCCTTGGCGACACCTTGGCCAAAGTCCTGGACAACGAACTTGAGGATTCGCGTGCTGGCCGTCGGCGACCCTTTGTGTGGGGCGCCGAGGATGTAGCGATTCTCGACGTTCACGTGCACGGTGATGAGGGTGCCTGCGTAGCAGAACTTGACGGCGTTGCTCAAGTAGTTGCTGAGGATGGTGGCTACGTGGCGGCGATCGAACATCACCTTCTTCGGCGTGTTGGAGGAGAGGTGGATGATTATGTTGCAGCCCTTCTTGCTGGCAGCGTAGCTGACCGACTTGACCAGGGAGGACACAAAGGACGACAGCTCCACCAACTCTGGGTGCACCTCGCACATCCCCGCGTCTGCCTTCTGCATGGCCAGCGAGTCGTTGAGCATGTCCGACATAACCTTGATGCACTTGTATAAAGTGTCGATCGTTTTGCGCTGATCTTGGTCTTGCGGGGTGAGGATCTGCTCAATGTTGGCCAGCCCCAGCGAGATGGAGTTGAGTGGCACGCGCACTTCGTGGCAAATGTACTTGAGCACCAGCTCGATCGCGTTCTGCTTGTCCCTGTGGGACACGATCTCGTTCTGGAGCTCGAGCTGTGGAACCAGCGTCGACTGGCGCAACTGAATCAAGATCTGTCCGTAGATAATCTTGAGGACTACATCAAATACTGCTATCATGAAAAACTCATTAGTTCGTGAGATGATATCCAGGGTGCCGATGATGAAGATCACCACCAGGACAGTCCAGGAGAAGGATACCGAAATCATGAGCAGGTAGGCCAGGAACGCGCGGTGTGTTTCTATTTCCTTAATGTGCTTGAGCAGTAAGTCGTCTGTTTCTGCCGCCATCTTCTCTTGGTCCAGGGCGTACAGGTAGCCTTGCCGTTTGATGTACAGTCTCCAAAAGACGACAAAGAAGAGAACGTAGGAAAGTCCCATAGTGATCCCGTAGCACGTGTAGGTGTAGCACACGGTGGAAATGACGCCGAACCAGCAGGACAGTATCTGCATAACGGCGTGAAAAATAGACCACTTCATGGAGTTGTAGAGAAGCCCCTTGTCGCTGCTGCTTGGCACGTGCATCGCGTCGGCCGCGAAGGTCATAACACCCGCAAGGGTGCTCCACTCTGCCCAACGGACCACGTAGAGTTCTTGGTGGAAGATAGGGCTATGCAGGCGGGCGTGCCACGCTGGATCGGACAAGAGGTGCGCCGCAAACATACCAACAGATACGATGAGC
>WBZZ01006431.1:45000-60000 GCA_019918135.1 Paulinella micropora | reverse complement strand
CTATAACAACTTCAAACCAATCACTGCCGTACATAGTCACAACACAAGACGCTCAAAAAAACAACTGCTATACCGTGACTCAAATAGTGCTTACTATAGCAGCATTGCTGAGACTGTGTGTTTAGCAAGCTACCGGAAGCGCTCCAAAGAATCAAGGAAAAGGCAGAATTCAAATGCGCACTCCTGGACTATCTACTCTGCGAACAGCAGAATGAATCTTAGCTTGCTCTGTCTCTCTCTCTCTCTCTCTCTCTCTCTCTCTCTCTCTTCTTTCCTCCCCTTCTCTCTCTCTCTCTCTCTTTTTTCGAAACCAAACTAATGAAATATTAACTGAAGGGCACAGTTAACATTACATTCTAGTTTGGAACATCTTTTCCAACATCTTTTACTTCTCCTTTCTTTTCTCAACCAAATCAATAAAATATTAACTGAAGGGCACAGTTAACGTTTCATCCTAGTTTGGTCTTTCCCTCTTTCTTTCTTAAACCAAATTATTGAAATATTAACGAAGGGCACAGTTAACATTTCATTCTAATTTGGATCTTCCTCGTTAACTCTCTGACCATATACACATATCGTAACCATATGTACGATATATTATTATCATTACTATTATTATTATTATTCTGGAGGGGTGCACAAGATGGCACTCCATGGGAAGAGGAGGTGGTTGGGCCTCTCCCCACGAAGGTGACCGCTTGGGGAGGGCGGTCACCGGGATATGCGCAACTCTCAACTGGACATTTACTCGGTAGGGGTTCGGCCAGGCAGGTTGTGGGGTTGTCTGTTGGATTGTTGGTTGGCTCGTTTTTCTTGGCTGTTGGTTTGGGTCTGGTTTCCTGGTTAGCCCATTTTCGCCGAATTTCCTGCCGAGTAAATGCCTGGGGGCTTCCAGTTCCGGTTTGGTGATCTTGTTGAGGTGAGCATTCGGAGGAAACAGTACCGAGATGGGTTGAAGATAGGATTCACATTGAGCCGAGATGGGGCTGAGTTGACCTGTTCCAACTCGGCTCCATTTCGGCTTCATGTTAATCCTATCTTCATCCTATCTGGGTTTTGTCTCCTCCCTATCTTCGCTTCTTCGGGGTTGCCTAACTGGAACACATGATGAGCGCACGTTGGAGAGGGGCTTCAGTCGGTCCCAATGCCTTGCCAGTGCCTTGCTGCGTTGCCGTGCCTTGCCCCATGCATTCACACCCTCCACCGTTGCATTTCTAACTGAGCAGCTTCGGCTGGGATTACTATACTTGTCTGTAAGACCCTATAGGTACCGCTAGGTTCGCGCCTTCTATACCCACGTGGGGGAAGGAGTTTCAGCGGCACGCCGTCCGATCTGGCTCCACTCGGGGACACCCGTACCTCATGATGTGTATTGTTAGGAGCAGCTGAAAGTCCATAAGGCATGAGAGTAGAGGCGTTGGCGATGCGATGGAGAGTGTGTGTAGTGCGTGAGGCAGGTTCTGGCGACGCTGGGGGTGCTGGCGGGCGCCGAAGGGCACGAAGCGACGCGGCAGCGTCCAGTGACACCGGCGGAAATGCGTGTAGTGTGTGTTGCAGATACCGCCGATGCTATTTGCATGGACGGGCGCTTTCCTCGGCGTAAAGAGGCGCGGCGGTGATGGCCAGCGACATTGGCCGTCTACTACTCTAATGGATTACAAATACGCGAAGCACGGAGCTACCACTGTGGCCCTTATGGGACAAGGTAGAATCGCCGAAGACCTGGACAATCCCCGTGGGAATGCCTCTTCGACGGGCTCTGGCCCGATGTCCCAGGATGGGAGGATGAGGGCTCGCGTATATGACGGAATTCCTGAACCACGTGGAGAGGCTATCTTAGCTGCGCCTCATCCTTCCTCCCCAAACCTGGCACACGGGTCGGCGCTTCAACATAAGGCGAGCGGCGCTATATGGCAGATGGCACCGCCGCCTCGACGGTACCGGCGGGTAGATCGGTACGACAAGGACGGGCGTAATCTGATTGTCTGGGGGCTCTCAGAACGCGCCAATCTACAGGAGATCGCCTCCAAAATGAGCGGTCTTGGTCTGGTGGTCCCGGTAATGGAGTGGCAAGGCCAGCGAATGTTTCGTCACCTGGAGCTGGTCTACGAGGACGATGACAGCAGGCAGACGGTGTTGCAGCAACTCAAACATCTCAAATTCTTCGGCAGAGGGGTCAATGTGGCCCTTGGGCGCAGGTTCAGGGACAGGGAACGTGTCCGAAGGCTTATTCGCATCCATCTGCGTGGGGAAGCGGCGGTCCGGAAGGAGGAAGCTGCGACGGGATATCGCGTCTTGCCTCTGCATGAAGAATGTGTCGATGATGTGCAGGTGGTGTCTTCGGAATTGGCTGCCGATGCAATTAAGTGTGTGTCTGAGTGTGCTGATGTGCATGTGGTGCCCCTGCATTCGGCGGCCAGTGCAGTGGGGGACCAACCTGCGCAAGCACCTGCAGAGGGGGGCAGCACGAGGGCGGAAGCCAAGCGCGGCCGTCGGGTCCGGAAACGAGCCAAGAAGCACCGCTCCAAGCAGTTCGATACCGGCTTCAAGCTACTCGTCGCGAGTCACAACTGGCAGGGTAAAACGGGATACGACAACGTAGGCACGGCGGAATGGGCATCATTCTACAAGCACGAGGGCTGGCTAGTCATCGGGGCTCAGGAGCACCGCATGGGCAAGAAGCAACTTTCCAAATGCAGCCTGGATGGATTCCGGATTTTTGGAAAACCTGCGGAGGTCAGCGAGAAAAATCGCTGCAAGGGTGGGGTTCTATTCGCGGTGGCTAACTTCCTTGGTCCGTATTGCAACCTGGTGTCAGCCCCCGTCGACCACCGGCAGCAAGTGTGGCTGCGTATCGCCTCGGGTGTTACCGGCGCTCAGGATATCTATGTGGGCAACGGCTACTTTCCCCAGGAAACGCAGGAAGAAGAGTCGTCAGAGGCGTATGCGGCCTGGCAGGCAGCTATAGCTTTTTTTGGAGCCAAAGGTCTTGTGGTCACGGTGGCGGATGCCAACGCAAAGCTCGGGCCGGCATGCAGCCGAAAAGAGGAGGGCATCGTCGGTCAGCACGGGGAGGTCGATGATAAGGGAGCACCGGTACGTTCGGAGAACGGCAAGAGACTCGCGGCTGTCCTCGTCGCTTCGGGCCTGCGAAATCTGAGCGGCTTCTCGTGCCCAGTGGAAGGGTCCTACTGGTGGTCCCGGCGTGAGCAGCGCGGCATGGGCACAGGCAAGCACCTCCTCGATTACATCTGCGCGTCGCCTGGCTTGGCATCTGGAGCAAAGTTCGGAGTATGCGAAGATGATCTTGATACGGACCACAAGGCAGTATGGGCCGAACTGACGTGGAGCGGCCAGCGCCGGCCAAAGCGGGCTGCGAAACCTTACAGGTCCTTTCGTGTTGATAAGCTTATTGGTGCTGGTGTCTCGGGTAATGATCACGCTGCGAAGCAAGCGCTGGATTATCTACGCGACAAGTTCGATGACGTATTCCAGCATTGCCTACAGAAGCTTGGAGTACATCAGCTGCCTGAGCTTGACCTATCGGGTGGTGCCGACAGCCAACGGGTGGTAGATGACGTCACCGAGCGAGTGGCGCAGTCCTTCCGAATGGCGGCGCACCGGGTCCTTGGCTCCAGGTGTATACGACCCCGTTTCACCAACAATTGGTTCGACGGGGAGCTAAAGGAGCTCATTCAGCAGCGCCGGGAGGCCTACGCAGCATACAGGAGGGATGAATCGAATGCGGAAGCCCGTCTGAATTGGCTACGGCTCCGCAAGCAAATTCGGAAGGCAACTCGGGCCAAGAAGTCCGCCTCCTTCAAGCAAGTGCAGGAAGAAGCGATCAAATGTCAACGCGAGCAATCCTCAAAGCGCTTTTGGCTACTCGCGAAGCGGCTTGGCGGGGCACGCAGAACGAAGGTCTCCGCGCCGGTGCAAAGGGAGGATGGCTCACTGGCGTGTACGCTGCCGGAAAAGGTCGCTCGGTGGGAGGAATTTCGGAAAAATTCGGTGAAGCCACGGGAAAATCCGGCAAGTGCGACTGTTGTGGTGGAGTGCTGTGCAGAAGCAGGCTCGCTGGAGTGGGAGGAAGCCGAAGCTAAGCGGCAGTTCCACTGGAACGATCGCTTCAGAGATGAGGTGGCCCGGGCTATTAAGGAGCACGAAGTAGGTGAAGACACTTGCGAAGAGCTGGACAAGCCGTTCACGCAAGAGGAGGTCCTTGCAAGGCAACGTGCCCTGAATAACCACAAAGCTTGTGGCGAGGACAAAGTGAAGAACGAGATGCTCAAGTATGGCGGCGCCTACATCAATGGCTACTTAACGCAGTACTTCAACTGGATTCGAGAAGCCGAGAGGACTCCAAAAGCTTGGGGCAAGGGAATCATCGTCAATATCCCCAAGGGTGGGGATCCTACGGATCCTGACAACTGGAGGGATATCTCGATTATTAGTTGCCTTGGTAAGCTGTATCTGTCCTTATTAGCTACTCGTCTAACGCTCTGCGTGGATGGCCCGGATAAGCTACGTCCAGAGCAGGGAGGCTTCCGCCCGGGGCGTCGCACTACGGATCAGGTCTTTACCCTTTGGCAGAGGTTGAAGGGGCGTCAGCAGCAGAAGCGGGAGTCGTATGTCCTGTTCGTCGATCTACGCAAGGCTTTCCCGTCTGTTTGGAGAGATGGCCTATTTGAGAGGCTCTGGAAGCTGGGTGTAAGGGGCAAGTTCTGGCGCACGCTACGCAGGTGCTACGAGCAGACTTCGTCGCAAGTGCTAGTTGATGGAGCACTCACCCCCGAAGTACTGGAGGGTGTAGGCGTCCAACAGGGGTCCCCTCTCTCTCCCACACTCTTCAACGTCTTTATGGATGAGCTGTGTGATCGGCTGGCGAGTGCCCTCAAGATCACGGATGTGAAGCGGCTGAACGACATCAAGGCACTTCTATACGCGGACGACGTGGCCCTCATCGCTCACAGTCGCACCGAGCTCCAGAAGATGGTCAATGTTGTGGCCAAGTTCGCGGAAGATTACAGGCTGGAAGTCAACTTGAAGCCCGGCAAGACGGAAATCATGCCCATTTACACGTCGAGCAAGGCGAAACGACCAAGTATCAGGGAGCGAGGTGAGCCCGTGGTGTGGTTTCGCGGCCAGAAGCTTTGTGTCACCAGTCAGTACAAGTACCTGGGAGTGGTTATCACCGACGACCTGAAGTGGAAGGAGCAGGCCCTGCGGGCTACGCGTGTCACTGAAGTCGCCACCGCAGGTTGGTACTCTTTGTGGTGTGCAGGTGAGATACAAGCTAGGTATCGTCTCATGTGCTGGAATCAACTTGTGGGGGCCAAGCTGAAGTACGCCTTCGATGTCTGGCGTGCCCCCGTATCGCAGCTCACCAAGCTGGAGGCAGCAATGCTGCGCCCCATGAGGATGATTCTCGGCATCAGCCCTAAGACAAGCAAGTGGATTACACTCTTTCTGGCGCGCTCTTTGAGTGCGGAGCGTTTGCGGCGGGCGGCGCAACTGAAGTTCTATGGACGGCTGCGTGTTCTACCGGAGAAGCGATTTCCTGTCATCGCATCTCAAGTCAAATCCGACTGGACTGCGGAGGCCGAAGGCGCTATCAGGGACTCAATGGATCTACAACAAGGGCTTCAGGAGCTCCTAAATAGCTCAGAGAAGGACCTCGAGGGCTGGAGTTTGACTGTGGACAAGTGGGCCCTTCAGCAGGACGTCAAGATGGTGCAGCAACTGATGTGGGACAAGCGAGAGGCAGGCAGCGATCTTACTGATGGCCTGCGAGTCATCCTAAGACAAGTCTTTGGAACTAAGGAGTTCCCAAGATGGGTAGCCCTTGATGATGCGCATTATAATTGCTTCGAGAAGGTTGCTCAGCTGCAACAACCGCCTTCGGTTGTACCGCAGCAAGTTGGTCAGTGGCATGTCCCCTCGCTGCTTCTGTTGTCATGATGATGTCAATGAGTCCCTTGCGCACTTCTTATGGGATCGCCCCATGCATGAGGGGAGACGTAAGCAGCTGTTGCTGAGTATGCAGAGGCTCGGTGGCATGGCTGTGGGGGGTGCTGAGGGGGATGGAGGGAGTGAGGAGGGTGGTGAGGTCGTAGGTGGTGAGGTTGTGGTGGAGGATGTGTTGCTTGGGCGGGAGCGGGAGGGCTCTGTGCGGCAGGGTTGGGATGATATGTCGCCTGTGGATCAATCACGATTGTTTTGTAAGCTTTTTCAGGGGAAGTCGCGCTTCCGCAGTAACTTTAGGCTTGCTGCGTTGTTAGGGGTTACAGCGTTGCGTCCCCCTCCAAAGTTGGATGTGTTGCTTGGATCATATGTGTCTGAGTGTTGGTCTGCTAGGGAGGGTAAAAGGGAGGAGCTTGGGGTGGAGGATGGGGGCGAGGAGGTGATTGACCTCACTGAGGTTCCATCAGCTTCTGTCCCACCCTCTCCCCCAAGTGACGTTGATGTTGCGCGGCGCGGCCGTCCGCGCAGTGTGGACGTCCTGGCTAGAGAGAGGGGTTCGGGAGCGCAGCGTAGTGTCTCCGAGTTCTTCTCTTCAGCTAACACCCTCGCATCTCGCTCCTCATGCACTTCACAGCCCCCATCTGCCCCTGCTGTTGCTGCTATGTCTGTTTGGTGTTCTGACAATGCGTTGGGATCGGCTGACCCCGGTGACCCAATGGAGGCACATGTCCAGGATCTGGATCTGATGCTATAGTCTGAGGAAGCCTATTATTATTATTATTGTTATTATTATTATTATTGGGCCCTGTCGCCAGTTCGATTCCCGTCGGTGCCACCAGTATTTTCATTGAACATACCGCTCCGTCTGGACCAGTATTTTCATTGAACATACCGGTCCGTCTGGAAGTGTTGGAACTGCCCTTGCGGGGGTGTCGTTAGAGCTTATCGTCAATTCTTCGTACTCCCCTCACGGGTGAGACGATGGAGGCGCATGTGCAGAAATGCATCAGCCATTGACAGAGAAGCACTATTATTATTATTATTATTATTATTATTATTATTATTATTATTATTATTATTATTCTGGAGGGGTGCACAAGATGGCACTCCATGGGAAGAGGAGGTGGTTGGGCCTCTCCCACGAAGGTGACCGCTTGGGGAGGGCGGTCACCGGGATATGCGCAACTCTCAACTGGGCATTTACTCGGTAGGGGTTCGGCCAGGCAGGTTGTGGGGTTGTCTGTTGGATTGTTGGTTGGCTCGTTTTTCTTGGCTGTTGGTTTGGGTCTGGTTTCCTGGTTAGCCCATTTTCGCCGAATTTCCTGCCGAGTAAATGCCTGGGGGCTTCCAGTTCCGGTTTGGTGATCTTGTTGAGGTGAGCATTCGGAGGAAACAGTACCGAGATGGGTTGAAGATAGGATTCACATTGAACCGAGATGGGGCCGAGTTGACCTGTTCCAACTCGGCTCCATTTCGGCTTCATGTTAATCCTATCTTCATCCTATCTGGGTTTTGTCTCCTCCCTATCTTCGCTTCTTCGGGCTTGCCTAACTGGAACACATGATGAGCGCACGTTGGAGAGGGGCTTCAGTCGGTCCCAATGCCTTGCCAGTGCCTTGCTGCGTTGCCGTGCCTTGCCCCATGCATTCACACCCTCCACCGTTGCATTTCTAACTGAGCAGCTTCGGCTGGGATTACTATACTTGTCTGTAAGACCCTATAGGTACCGCTAGGTTCGCGCCTTCTATACCCACGTGGGGGAAGGAGTTTCAGCGGCACGCCGTCCGATCTGGCTCCACTCGGGGACACCCGTACCTCATGATGTGTATTGTTAGGAGCAGCTGAAAGTCCATAAGGCATGAGAGTAGAGGCGTTGGCGATGCGATGGAGAGTGTGTGTAGTGCGTGAGGCAGGTTCTGGCGACGCTGGGGGTGCTGGCGGGCGCCGAAGGGCACGAAGCGACGCGGCAGCGTCCAGTGACACCGGCGGAAATGCGTGTAGTGTGTGTTGCAGATACCGCCGATGCTATTTGCATGGACGGGCGCTTTCCTCGGCGTAAAGAGGCGCGGCGGTGATGGCCAGCGACATTGGCCGTCTACTACTCTCAATGGATTACAAATACGCGAAGCACGGAGCTACCACTGTGGCCCTTATGGGACAAGGTAGAATCGCCGAAGACCTGGACAATCCCCGTGGGAATGCCTCTTCGACGGGCTCTGGCCCGATGTCCCAGGATGGGAGGATGAGGGCTCGCGTATATGACGGAATTCCTGAACCACGTGGAGAGGCTATCTTAGCTGCGCCTCATCCTTCCTCCCCAAACCTGGCACACGGGTCGGCGCTTCAACATAAGGCGAGCGGCGCTATATGGCAGATGGCACCGCCGCCTCGACGGTACCGGCGGGTAGATCGGTACGACAAGGACGGGCGTAATCTGATTGTCTGGGGGCTCTCAGAACGCGCCAATCTACAGGAGATCGCCTCCAAAATGAGCGGTCTTGGTCTGGTGGTCCCGGTAATGGAGTGGCAAGGCCAGCGAATGTCTCTTCACCTGGAGCTGGTCTACGAGGACGATGACAGCAGGCAGACAGCGTTGCAGCAACTCAAACATCTCAAATTCTTCGGCAGAGGGGTCAATGTGGCCCTTGGGCGCAGGTTCAGGGACAGGGAACGTGTCCGAAGGCTTATTCGCATCCATCTGCGTGGGGAAGCGGCGGTCCGGAAGGAGGAAGCTGCGACGGGATATCGCGTCTTGCCTCTGCATGAAGAATGTGTCGATGATGTGCAGGTGGTGTCTTCGGAATTGGCTGCCGATGCACCTAAGTGTGTGTCTGAGTGTGCTGATGTGCATGTGGTGCCCCTGCATTCGGCGGCCAGTGCAGTGGGGGACCAACCTGCGCAAGCACCTGCAGAGGGGGGCAGCACGAGGGCGGAAGCCAAGCGCGGCCGTCGGGTCCGGAAACGAGCCAAGAAGCACCGCTCCAAGCAGTTCGATACCGGCTTCAAGCTACTCGTCGCGAGTCACAACTGGCAGGGTAAAACGGGATACGACAACGTAGGCACGGCGGAATGGGCATCATTCTACAAGCACGAGGGCTGGCTAGTCATCGGGGCTCAGGAGCACCGCATGGGCAAGAAGCAACTTTCCAAATGCAGCCTGGATGGATTCCGGATTTTTGGAAAACCTGCGGAGGTCAGCGAGAAAAATCGCTGCAAGGGTGGGGTTCTATTCGCGGTGGCTAACTTCCTTGGTCCGTATTGCAACCTGGTGTCAGCACCCGTCGACCACCGGCAGCAAGTGTGGCTGCGTATCGCCTCGGGTGTTACCGGCGCTCAGGATATCTATGTGGGCAACGGCTACTTTCCCCAGGAAACGCAGGAAGAAGAGTCGTCAGAGGCGTATGCGGCCTGGCAGGCAGCTATAGCTTTTTTTGGAGCCAAAGGTCTTGTGGTCACGGTGGCGGATGCCAACGCGAAGCTCGGGCCGGCATGCAGCCGAAAAGAGGAGGGCATCGTCGGTCAACACGGGGAGGTCGATGATAAGGGAGCACCGGTACGTTCGGAGAACGGCAAGAGACTCGCGGCTGTCCTCGTCGCTACGGGCCTGCGAAATCTGAGCGGCTTCTCGTGCCCAGTGGAAGGGTCCTACTGGTGGTCCCGGCGTGAGCAGCGCGGCATGGGCACAGGCAAGCACCTCCTCGATTACATCTGCGCGTCGCCTGGCTTGGCATCTGGAGCAAAGTTCGGAGTATGCGAAGATGATCTTGATACGGACCACAAGGCAGTATGGGCCGAACTGACGTGGAGCGGCCAGCGCCGGCCAAAGCGGGCTGCGAAACCTTACAGGTCCTTTCGTGTTGATAAGCTTATTGGTGCTGGTGTCTCGGGTAATGATCACGCTGCGAAGCAAGCGCTGGATTATCTACGCGACAAGTTCGATGACGTATTCCAGCATTGCCTACAGAAGCTTGGAGTGCATCAGCTGCCTGAGCTTGACCTATCGGGTGGTGCCGACAGCCAACGGGTGGTAGATGACGTCACCGAGCGAGTGGCGCAGTCCTTCCGAATGGCGGCGCACCGGGTCCTTGGCTCCAGATGTATACGACCCCGTTTCACCAACAATTGGTTCGACGGGGAGCTAAAGGAGCTCATTCAGCAGCGCCGGGAGGCCTACGCAGCATACAGGAGGGATGAATCGAATGCGGAAGCCCGTCTGAATTGGCTACGGCTCCGCAAGCAAATTCGGAAGGCAACTCGGGCCAAGAAGTCCGCCTCCTTCAAGCAAGTGCAGGAAGAAGCGGTCAAATGTCAACGCGAACAATCCTCAAAGCGCTTTTGGCTACTCGCGAAGCGGCTTGGCGGGGCACGCAGAACGAAGGTCTCCGCGCCGGTGCAAAGGGAGGATGGCTCACTGGCGTGTACGCTGCCGGAAAAGGTCGCTCGGTGGGAGGAATTTCTCCGGAGGAATTTCGGAGAAAAATTCGGTGAAGCCACGGGAAAATCCGGCAAGTGCGGCTGTTGTGGTGGAGTGCTGTGCAGAAGCAGGCTCGCTGGAGTGGGAGGAAGCCGAAGCTAAGCGGCAGTTCCACTGGAACGATTGCTTCAGAGATGAGGTGGCCCGGGCTATGAAGGAGCACGAAGTAGGTGAAGACACTTGCGAAGAGCTGGACAAGCCGTTCACGCAAGAGGAGGTCCTTGCAAGGCAACGTGCCCTGAATAACCACAAAGCTTGTGGCGAGGACAAAGTGAAGAACGAGATGCTCAAGTATGGCGGCGCCTACATCAATGGCTACTTAACGCAGTACTTCAACTGGATTCGAGAAGCCGAGAGGACTCCAAAAGCTTGGGGCAAGGGAATCATCGTCAATATCCCCAAGGGTGGGGATCCTACGGATCCTGACAGCTGGAGGGATATCTCGATTATTAGTTGCCTTGGTAAGCTGTATCTGTCCTTATTAGCTACTCGTCTAACGCTCTTCGTGGATGGCCCGGATAAGCTACGTCCAGAGCAGGGAGGCTTCCGCCCGGGGCGTCGCACTACGGATCAGGTCTTTACCCTTTGGCAGAGGTTGAAGGGGCGTCAGCAGCAGAAGCGGGAGTCGTATGTCCTGTTCGTCGATCTACGCAAGGCTTTCCCGTCTGTTTGGAGAGATGGTCTATTTGAGAGGCTCTGGAAGCTGGGTGTAAGGGGCAAGTTCTGGCGCACGCTACGCAGGTGCTACGAGCAGACTTCGTCGCAAGTGCTAGTTGATGGAGCACTCACCCCCGAAGTACTGGAGGGTGTAGGCGTCCAACAGGGGTCCCCTCTCTCTCCCACACTCTTCAACGTCTTTATGGATGAGCTGTGTGATCGGCTGGCGAGTGCCCTCAAGATCACGGATGTGAAGCGGCTGAACGACATCAAGGCACTTCTATACGCGGACGACGTGGCCCTCATCGCTCACAGTCGCACCGAGCTCCAGAAGATGGTCAATGTTGTGGCCAAGTTCGCGGAAGATTACAGGCTGGAAGTCAACTTGAAGCCCGGCAAGACGGAAATCATGCCCATTTACACGTCGAGCAAGGCGAAACGACCAAGTATCAGGGAGCGAGGTGAGCCCGTGGTGTGGTTTCGCGGCCAGAAGCTTTGTGTCACCAGTCAGTACAAGTACCTGGGAGTGGTTATCACCGACGACCTGAAGTGGAAGGAGCAGGCCCTGCGGGCTACGCGTGTCACTGAAGTCGCCACCGCAGGTTGGTACTCTTTGTGGTGTGCAGGTGAGATACAAGCTAGGTATCGTCTCATGTGCTGGAATCAACTTGTGGGGGCCAAGCTGAAGTACGCCTTCGATGTCTGGCGTGCCCCCGTATCGCAGCTCACCAAGCTGGAGGCAGCAATGCTGCGCCCCATGAGGATGATTCTCGGCATCAGCCCTAAGACAAGCAAGTGGATTACACTCTTTCTGGCGCGCTCTTTGAGTGCGGAGCGTTTGCGGCGGGCGGCGCAACTGAAGTTCTATGGACGGCTGCGTGTTCTACCGGAGAAGCGATTTCCTGTCATCGCATCTCAAGTCAAATCCGACTGGACTGCGGAGGCCGAAGGCGCTATCAGGGACTCAATGGATCTACAACAAGGGCTTCAGGAGCTCCTAAATAGCTCAGAGAAGGACCTCGAGGGTTGGTTTTTGACTGTGGACAAGTGGGCCCTTCAGCAGGACGTCAAGATGGTGCAGCAACTGATGTGGGACAAGCGAGAGGCAGGCAGCGATCTTACTGATGGCCTGCGAGTCATCCTAAGACAAGTCTTTGGAACTAAGGAGTTCCCAAGATGGGTAGCCCTTGATGATGCGCATTATAATCTGCTTCGGAGAAGGTTGCTCAGCTGCAACAACCGCCTTCGGTTGTACCGCAGCAAGTTGGTCAGTGGCATGTCCCCTCGCTGCTTCTGTTGTCATGATGATGTCAATGAGTCCCTTGCGCACTTCTTATGGGATTGCCCCATGCATGAGGGGAGACGTAAGCAGCTGTTGCTGAGTATGCAGAGGCTCGGTGGCATGGCTGTGGGGGGTGCTGAGGGGGATGGAGGGAGTGAGGAGGGTGGTGAGGTCGTAGGCGGTGAGGTTGTGGTGGAGGATGTGTTGCTTGGGCGGGAGCGGGAGGGCTCTGTGCGGCAGGGTTGGGATGATATGTCGCCTGTGGATCAATCACGATTGTTTTGTAAGTTTTTTCAGGGGAAGTCGCGCTTCCGCAGTAACTTTAGGCTTGCTGCGTTGTTAGGGGTTACAGCGTTGCGTCCCCCTCCAAAGTTGGATGTGTTGTTTGGATCATATGTGTCTGAGTGTTGGTCTGCTAGGGAGGGTAAAAGGGAGGAGCTTGGGGTGGAGGATGGGGGCGAGGAGGTGATTGACCTCACTGAGGTTCCATCAGCTTCTGTCCCACCCTCTCCCCCAAGTGACGTTGATGTTGCGCGGCGCGGCCGTCCGCGCAGAGTGGACGTCCTGGCTAGAGAGAGGGGTTCGGGAGCGCAGCGTAGTGTCTCGGAGTTCTTCTCTTCAGCTAACACCCTCGCATCTAGCTCTTCATGCACTTCACAGCCCCCATCTGCCCCTGCTGTTGCTGTTGCTGCTATGTCTGTTTGGTGTTCTGACAATGCGTTGGGATCGGCTGACCCCGGTGACCCAATGGAGGCACATGTCCAGGATCTGGATCTGATGCTATAGTCTGAGGAAGCCTATTATTATTATTATTATTCTAAACAGAGTTCCAGCCCAATGACCTCAAGTCGTTAAACTGTGACGCCAACTCATAACCCTTTGGTGGAAGATGCTGGGGAGGAGGGTCGTTGCGCGCGTAAAAGATCTTAAACTCCGCATATGCTGGTTGATAGCCCAGGACCCAGCAGACACCAGATTGTTATGGGTGGGGTTTCGAGGTAGCTCTAGCAACCGCGCTTGGTGTATGCACTTGCACATTCGGTGACGTCTTGCAAGAGGTTGCTGGGACTGCGGAATAACCTCGGCTTAGTGCAGTCTTGCCCTCAGGAGTTCCATCGGTGGCCCCGATCATCAGGTGAGAGACTGACACGGGGGGGTGGAGGACCTCGAACAAGGGTATTGGAGGTTTATGTCCGTTGAGGATATGCCATTAGCTGCATCAGTACGCCTCAGATATAGCAAATATCATTATTATTATTATTATTATTAGGGAGTACATAGGCCATCGGTCCTTTCCATGGGCTGATTGGTATAAAGCTCCTAGAGTAATGTTCTATGCCGTCACTTCCTTTATTCCACCGATTGGTGTGGAGACTTTCCTTATGGAATGGAGGACTGGATGCACATGGCCTTTTGGCTCAGCAATTGGCAGGAGATACACAATTATTATTATTATTATTATTATTATTATTATTATTATTATTATTATTATTATTATTATTATTATTATTATTATTATTATTATTACTTTAATACATTACAACGCTACTTTAATAATATTAAAACTTTAATAATATTAATATTATAAGGGTCACCGTCTTAGTTAAATCAATGGCCTTCGGGCTAACGATTTGTATGGATGACCAGAGGTCACTTGTAAAAGTAACTTCATTAAATCAAAGGCAAAGGCGAAGAGAAGAAGAAGAAGAAGAAGAAGAAGAAAGAAGAAAGAAGAAAGAAGAAGAAGAAGAAGAAGAAGAAGAAGAAGAAGAAGAAGAAGAAGAAGAAGAACAACATCAAAAACAGGCTCAATATTTTCTATTTTCTTTCAACCTTCACTTGATATGGTCCTCCTTTTCTGTTCTTTTCCGTTTTTCTTGTTCTTTTTCTCTTTTTTACGCAAGCATTGTTTTAACAGAAGTACAAATAGAATACTTGGCACTCAAAGAGCAGTGGGAAGCAGAAGAGATAGAGTGGAAGAGGTATTAAGAGATAAAAACAGAAAAAGTGTTTTAAAAATTTTCTTTTTCTTTTTATTTATTACTTTTCCAAATCATTCTCCTTTTTCATGCATTTCCTGCTTGTCTTGTCTTATTCGTTTTCTCTAGCTTTCTCTTTTGTAGATCCTTGTTCATAGACAACCTCTCCTTTTGCCGTCTTTAATCTGTCTTTCCTAGTGTTGTCAAAATCTACAGTACCGTGCAAAAGCCACCTTTTATTGGGTGTGGGTGTTGGGGGGTCCGAACGGTTTACCCTATTTTGGTGGGTAACTTTGACCACATTTTTCAGAGAACTGCTCCAACGTGAAGTTCATCGGCGGGTTTGGACTTGGAAAAAATTATTGCAGGAACTTTTTATTTCTTTCATTTTTTGCCTCCAAAAAAGGTTATCTCTAACTTTTGGGGGGTTGTTTCTTCTGCCTCAAAGTTTTTTTTGCATTGTAGTTCACACCTTGCGCTATTTTCTTTCCACCACCAACAAAAAGTTGTGGCGAGCTATCGAATGAAAAAAATGAACTGAAAATTGGCACAGACCAACAGAACAGCATGTTCTACCTCTGGGAAGTAAAAAATCTCGAGAAGAGTGCTAAATAAAAAAGGGACAAAGAAAGGAACAACAAAAT
>WBZZ01006431.1:0-37500 GCA_019918135.1 Paulinella micropora | reverse complement strand
GGTAGGTATGTAGGTATGTAGGTGTGTACATACATACATACTACATAACATACATAACATACATACATGCATGCATGCATGCATGCCTGCATGTATGTATGCATACATGCGTACATGCATGCATACATATGTACATACATACATACATACATATGTACATACACATACATACATATGTACATACATGCATACATGAGTACTTGCATGCATGCCTGCATGCATGCATGCATGCATGCATGTATGCATGCATGCATACATACATACATACATACATACATACATACTAGACATACATACATACATAATGTACATACATACACACATGCATACATATGTACATACATGCATACATACATATATACAATATATACATACACACATAAATACATACATACATACATACATATGTACATACATATGTATGTTACATACATACATGTACATAAATGCATAAATACATACATGTACATACATACATATGTACATACATACATCCATCATGCATGCAAACATACAACATACATACATAGATACATACATACGTCCATACATGCATACTTACGTACATACATATATTATATACATACATACATACATACATACATACATACATACGTACGTACATATGTACATACATACATACATATGTAAAAATATAAAATATATACACATTAAAATGTCTCAAAACTTCGGATTCAATTTGGTTTCACGGAAAATTGGGGGTATACCCAATAAGTTACGTATCAATTCACAAATTTGTTTTGCCGCAAAATCAGGTTCCATACCCATTGTGGCTCGGTAACCATAGAAATTAAAGGGTCAAAAATCAAGCAGCTGATACTCGTAATCCAAAACCACTCACATCATGTTGCACCAAGCCCTCCTTGCTCTAGTTGCTCTTGGCGCCAACGCGCGACCTGTAAACGACGGGCTGGTTGACAAGGAAGCCCTAAATGACAAGCTTAAGATTGCATGGCCAAGACTGCCAACAGACCCACCAGGTTTTTGCTGCGAGTTTCTTACTTTCTTCAACTCTTCACGTGAATTGACGGCATTTTGCAGGATCTGGAGACAACTGGCGGTGGTTGTTCTCGCCGGGTCAACCATGTGATTGTCATGGCAACTACCCAACCACTTGGGGAGTTCCTGATGCCTGCACCAATATCAATGGAACAGACAATGGTGTCAAGTTTCAGTCGGTTCGCGGTGACCTGCACCTTTCTGGCGGGGCGCAAGTGACCTTCTACGGTGAGCCAGGATGCAAGTATCCGAACAACCAAATTTTTCTCAAAGACAACAGCGGCAGTTCTTGCAGTGTCTATACTATTGATGCGATTTACAAATACGCTTGCTATTGCTATGGGAGCACCTCCCCGTGCAAGTGCTGATCTGACAGGTCTGTGCACGGTCAGACTGTATTTTTGTCGTTTCGTTGTAAAAACTAGAAAAAGTGTTGTACATGTACACTCTAGAGATCTCCTTGTTTTTTACTCTCGTGGATGTTGGTGTTTCAGAGCTGTCGCAGCCACCGCATGCGCAACGAAGGCTGAGGCGTCGACTTCGTCAAATCTTCGTGCATGTGACACTGTGGTCGAGCCTTTCGCTCTTCTTGCGTCACTGTTGACCCTCGGGCGACGGCTTTTCCAATGGCCTTTCGGTTTGACATTATGCGCAATCATGAATTCCGAATCCATCTTTATGAAAATAAGAAATCCCTTCCTTCGCATGCGACTGGCCATAGGGCCCTTTCCCGGACCACTCGCTTCAACATTGAGAAAAGGATACTTTACTAAACAAATTAAACACCTGGACTCATTAGATAAGGCACTACGGGTCGTTTATTATCTGTCTAAGACAGATATTATCTGTCCAGGACAGAATATATGTCAAGACAGATATATGTCTCAGACAAAAGTTGCATCTGTCTCAGGTATAAGTTGAATCTGTCTGAAAAGCATGTATCTATTCAAGGCAGATTGCATCTGTTTTAGACAGAAGTTAAATCTGTACATATCTGGACATTATGTATCTGTCTAAGACAGAAGTTCATTCTGTCTAGACACTATGTATCTAACCAAGACAGAAGTTGAATCTGTCTGAACATTATGTATCGATCCAAGACAGATTAAATCTGTCTAAGACAGAAGTTGAATCTGTGTGAAAATCAAATATCCTTCCATAATTGTTCGACAAACCATGAACCTTTCCCAGACTGTAATGGTTTGCTCAGAAATATTTAATAAATTGCTCCACGAAGTCTCGAAGAATACGGTTTATTCGATCACTAAATTTTCTGGTCGAAAATGTGTTAGTGGTCGAGTAACCCGAGCAAACGCACAATCGACCGGGCACTAATCCTTCAACGTGGCCGTAGCAAAAACCTAAATAATCGGTAAGAGCGCCGGTCTAGGTATTAATGTACGTTAAAATAATATCACTTTTGACTCGCGGAGTCTTAACAATCCCCCTCTCTCCTGAGGCGAGACTACAAGGCGATGCCTTCGAAAACCAACTTAAAGACCTTAGAGCAAGTGATATTATCGCGTTACTTAAGTTATGTCCCCCTTAAAATCGACATCATAAGTTGAAGCCTTCCTCTGACATCCAGAACACCCGATCGAAAAGGTTCCAGTTATTCAGATTTTTGCTTCAAATTAATTAAAAGGTAAAAATGTCTCGTTAAGCCCATCCTGGGCGACCCGTAACACTTGTTGACCGGGGCCAGAATCTTGAGCTCGTTGGTCCGCCGCCGTCCAGCGGTCGTCCAGTCGTAGCTCGATGCGTCGTCAGAATCTCGTCGCACTGGCTTCTTGAACCACTGCGTATAACCATCGACGATCTTTACCGTGAAACAACATTAGCCTTGGATCGGTTTTGAAAACATTTCAAGAAAATTACTATTTAGGCCACGGGCTCCTTTGGTCCTAGTGAAAGGAGAAGAATACCGTCGTTTTTGACGTTTTCCTGGCTTCCTCTACTTTTCTCGCGAGTGTGAAACCACGATTCCTGGTAGAGGAATAGATCTTTATCCCCTCCCTTTGGCTTAAGCCAAAGGTCCACCAACACATAGAGGATCGATGTGAGCCAATTCAACTAAAGCGAAAACATTACTCTAAATACATTTCTCACCGTCCATAAGTCAAACGGGAAATTAAGCAATCTTCGTGGAACAGATTGAATCGTGAAAGGTTCATATCTCTTGTTCCCCTGCTTAATTCTTGAATCCCAAAATTCTGCATCGTCTCTTAGCCAGACAGGTGCATACTGTCGACTATATGGATCCGTTTCATAGGGTTGCCGCTGCCAAAATGTTTTTGTTGGATAGAGCAAAAATTTCAGAATGTATATGCCTATTTGTGTTTTACGTAGATGATGCAACAAAGTGGGATGCATTTGGTGCAGTGTGAGCTGAGAACTGAGATAGGTGTGAACACGTAGGTTTGGCGCCATGATGTGGGCAGGCCGGCCCGGGGCTTATATACGTTTCAAGTGAACTTCCACACAAAATCCGTATGAGCTTCCCTATACATACCACGAAAAGTGGTTAAGGGGAACATCACCGGGAACCGGTCTATAAAATTTAAAGTAACATACAGTAGGTTAGAGCTCAAAATATATATATTTTTTACAAGACCAGACAAATGTTTTAATTTTGAATATAATAATTCTAATCATTTGTACGAGCGGATTCTAAAGATCGCAGCATCGCAAAGAGTCAAGTCGAGTGTCTAATCTTCGTCGGTGTCCATTTCTTCGTCTTCTTCTTCCACCTCCGCCACCTCCTTGTTGAACACAAAGCCTTCTGGTGCTATGTAATGACCATGCTCGTCCTCGCAGCACTCTGGCATGGGAGGCGGAGTCGATCCTCGGAGAAGCCGATCCCCCAAGGCGGAGATTTGAACACATGCGGCGCATTGATATGAAAAATCATTTGAAAATTCATCATATACTGCATATGCTTGCACAATGCTGATGAGACCATCCAACAACCATCTATACAAAGCACCATGAATAATACAAGATAAAACATTTCGAACGTTGTTGTGAGTTGAAAGAATTGACTGATATAAACAAGTCATATAAGATGCCATACTCCATCTTCCATCACATTGTGATATCAATTGAGCATTCGCCATAAGATACACAAAACTCAATTCAGGATAAAGCAAACCACGATTAACACTAAACGCCATCACACAATCACTCCTCAATTCAAAAAGATGATGATCAGGTATGGTGTGAGGTAATACAAGACGAGGTAGTGAAGACAACAAAACTCTCATAAGATTAGCTTTGTTAGAATAATCAGCAGCTAATACAACTTTCTCTTTCAGCCAATGAAATGCTGAAAAAAGGTGAGTATCATCAACAGCAGGCAGCAGAACTACCCTTTCTAACAAATTTATCTTCTCCAACCATGTTAGTTTCCTAGACCGCACTAATGTAAGCACACCATCATTCTCATCTTCGTCATCAGCATCAGTAGTGAAAATATCATGCATACCAAGACCAAGCAAAAGACATGCAGTGGCATGATTTCCATAATGACACGCAAAAGCAAATGATGATGGAACTCCCAAATATGTTCTGCGAGTAACAGTTTCATATCGATGAATAACACGAATGATGTCATCTGAAGCAGCATAAGCTAGATAATTCATGATTGCTAGATTGTCGAAGAGGCCATTGTCCGTGGCGATGACATGTCTACAAACGAAGGCTTGAGCCACGACAAGTCTGAAGAGACGACATGGTGGAGCAACAACCGCACTTGATAAAATGAGTTGTAAGAAAAGAATCGAGAGGTCGTTGTCAAAACAAAACTGAAGATAACCATCGCAAGCGCCACCAGCGACAAATAGCATGAGCGCCATGACGACGTTGTCGCATCCGCCAAACAGCAGCGCGACCGAGGCGAGCATGGCATCACGCTGGGTCGGAAGATCAGGAAGACGTTGGTTCTCCAACATAACAGCATTTGCAGTTGGTTCGGGGATGTTGTATAATGGGAGGCGCGCGAGTGCAGCCAGCTTTGCAGCAACTTGGTGTTCGCTAAGTTGTACTTGCATGTTCTGCACACGAAACACAAAAGAAATAACATAGAACCACTTCCACCATGCTTCAGAATGAACTTTGTGTGCGTTTCTGCCAAATCCGTCCACAAAACTTTGGTAAACACGCCCATCGCAATTTTAGGATTTTTTGACAGCTGTGCAACTTGCAACTTTGAAGTCACCGTTCTCGGCCGCTAGATAACGTACAACGTCGCGGTTTCGAAAATTGTGAATCTTTTTCACTGAAGAAACACACCCACACTTTGGTTTTTTTTAACATGTACGGTTTCTTCACATTAGCTACTTCCATTCACCTTTTCACTTTTTTTACACGTACCGGCCGGCCCGCGCATGACAGAAGCGGTATTCACCCAGTTCAGGACATAAAAAATCCTTGAAAAGCATCCACAACTTTGAAATGACCATTCTCGGTGAACATTCAACTTCGTGAGCTGCTATTGCACAGCACGTTTCCTTTTTATACGAAAAATATGCAGACAAAAAAGTTTCTTTGCAACCTAGTTATTCTTTTTGCACTTACCGCTCCCGTGCATCAAAAAAAACTTTTAGACTGTAGCAGAAACCAAAAGTTCTTTCCCATGAGCGACGAACAACAAGCGCAAGAACAAAAACAACCGCAAGCACAACAACCGCAACAACAAGAGAATGAACAGAAAGCAAACGAACCAGCAGAGGTTCCGCTAGACCCTATACCAGCAAGTGGAGGACTGAAATATCGGAAACGTCAAATGAAATTCGAAGTTCTTCTGCCCATGTACGATCGAGTGAACCAATACTGGTCGTGGGAACGTGCAGGTTTGGATGTGAAAGTACATCCTGTTGCAGGACGTTCTGTGTACGCTAACAGAGATATGTCAGTCAAAACATTTTTGCCGTTACTTGGCCCTGCCTTTATTGATATCGAACATGTGACAGGAGAGGATTATTACACCTACGGAACTGTTGTTAAAACATCTTATCGTTATCACAACACAGAAGACGAAGCTGATTATCCAGCAACAGAAATCCGTATCAAATATGATAAGACGGGTAGAGAAACAAGTCGCACTGAAACGAAGACAACAGCAAAAATTCCGTTCAGAGGACTTGACATTGCCATGATGGTAAACGAGCCAGTACCGAATCCGGCTAGGCCTCGTGCATTTTTCAAACCAAATTGTGCTTTTCAACAAAACTTCATTGTCACAATTTCTCCCATAAAGAAAGGCGATCAACTGATGGTGTACTACGGTCCAAAGTACAAACGTGGAACTTACCAAGAAAGCCTAAATGCTTCAAGTTTCCTAGGATCTGGTATACAAGTGGACCAAAAAGCTCAAATTGCCAAGATTATGGCAGTTCTTAAGAGTGAAAAACATCCCTCGTACCCAGGGTTACAATTTCCTAAACGAGAGCGAGCTATAAAGGCATACACAGAACTGGTGCTCGCGTCTGAAAAAGCTGTGCCCCCTATCAAGAACGTGTACCAAAGAGTGGCACGAGAAAACAATGGCACAAGATTCATGTGTAGACAATGCTACAAAGCAGTTGATGGTTTGGTCGCAACGGCTGCAGGGAGCACATGCTGCTCTGAATGCAAACAAAACATGCGTAATCACTTCTCAAACGACCAAGTTGCTCAATTTCTAGAGTCTGTTGTGGAACAGCATCCGAGCACTCAGCTTCAAAGATACAAAATCAGGAACAATGTCGTTCTCACGGAACACCTGCACAAAGAAGCTTATATGAGAGGCTCTCTGGTTGGTCTCGCATGTGACAGAAACATGTTTGAAAGTGAACTCGTAGAAGTGAAAAATTCACCGATATTCGGAAAAGGGGTATTTGCAAAAAAAGACATCAGAAAAAACCAAGATATGGGAATACACGTCGGGGGAATAGGTCGTACTTTGGAGGATTTGCATAAAGTGTATGGTCCCGACGATACCATTCAACCAATGTACGCTTAAATCGAAAATTGCAACCAATCCGGAGGGCCGTTCTGCTCAAAGGAGTTTTTTGCGAAAGGAGCCCAACACGAAGAGCATCCCGTCATGGTGGACATGCGATACAGTTCATTGAGTAACTGGATAGGATTGATCAACTTCTATTGGAAACAAGGAGATAACATAAACGACAAAGCCAAACGCAGAAGACTTCTCGAAAACGTGAATGTTGTATACACGAATATAGGGTTGGTTCCTATAAAATATATCCCTAAGGGAAAAGAACTCTTCACATGGTACGAACTGGAGACAGAAGACAGTGTGCTTGACATCAAGAATTGCTCAGCAGATGTTTTGAACTTATGGCTAAAAACAAGAGTAGGTACAACTGTAAACACACCTTTCCCTGTTCCACAGATAGCGGAAGCCGAAGACGAAGAGGAAGATGAAGACGAAGACGAAGAGGAAGACGAAGACGAAGAGGAAGACGAAGAGCTATCAACTGGTTCTATTGATCTAGACAAGTCAGACTCCGAAGCTCCAGCGCTCAAAAAACAGAAAACGTAAAATGTATTTAATTAAACATGTTCTAACTTTCTAATTTTGAATCCACACCTCTCAGCTAGTCTGGTAACCTTAAACTTACGACTTTTCCGAGCCGTCAGGTGATGAGTGTGAGCACTCAGTCTTGCCTCTTTCGGTTTAGTTGTGTACGGTCGCACACCTCCGACGGCCCGGAATTGTTCAATTGTCAAATCTCCTCCGAACATCACGAGCTTGTAGCGAGACGGAGCTGGCTCGAAGATTTCAGCACGGTGATTTACACGCATGTAGATGTACAATAAACCTCGAGCTCGGCTTTGCTCATGCTCGTTTGTCATTTCTTCGACGAAAGCCAGAGTGCAAGGAGGTGAACAAAAGTAACCATGCATCGTCAATTCGTCTCCTCGTAGCAGAACAGGTAATCCCCATTCTTTACCGTGGCGGGTAACTTGTGGCAACAGTACCAACAAGCGATGTTGTTCATGGGTGATAAGTGATGTACTTTGTTTTGTCGAACGAAGAAGCTAATGCAATTTTTACAGCGTCGACTCCTTCGCGCCAGAAGTAACGGAACCCTTTGTACCGAAATATGATGTAGCCGAGCTCTTTGTACTTGTTCGTTAAACTCCCGATGAAGAGTAAACGCAGATGTATATCAGTCGTATAAACAGTGCTGACTTCAGTAGACCAAGTAGTGAAACCAACAGCCCGACGGAAACCTTGGTTGCTGTATAAATTATCGCGATTTTTAGAAAAGGTATGCTCAGGGCACAAAAGATCGGAATGTTGAGGATAAGTCACGGGACCTTTCACCGTGTAGCGATCCACAGGATTCGGGCACTCGTAGCAAATCTGGCCTGCTTTAGCAGCCACTAAGTTGATGATACGTTTAGAACTGTTGCTTTGGCAGTCTTTTTTAAAATTGAAGACAGACTGTAGAAAAGGCTGGAGACGACGTCCGAGAGATTCTATTTTGCGTTTTTTTGCTGCTCTGCTTCGGTGGAGGTCATAAACAAACGCACCCTCTGCCTTTAGATACGCGATGACTGCTGCGATTTCTCCAGGTCCCAAATAAGAAAGAATGATTGTGCTGAGGTCACCGACGAGTACGTCCATTTGGTCAAAAATAAACTTGTGGTCCAAATTAACTCTCAAGCAAAGTAGGCCAAATACAAATTTCATAATGGGTTTTGTATTCTATAGAATACAAATCACGTTTTCAGTAGAATACAAAATACAACCCCCCAAATTGTAATCTATAGATTTGAAATGCCGATTTGTCTAGCGCGGGCCGCTATCTCAATTTCTTAAATTTTTATTACCCAATTATAATATGTAATATGCATTCTAATAGAATACAAATTACAAAACGAGTTATAAAAAACCAAGTTATAGCCGGTGTTGGAGTGCCGGCCCGCCCATGAGAAATAGGCATCCGCCAAAAAAAATCTGATTGGTGGTGGCCTACTTTACATTTAGGGCTTTTTTGAGCCATCGAAACCAAAGCCATAATTCCAAATTCGAAATGGAAGAGAAGCTCCTGAATCTTTGTGTACGGATCTCACCCGGTTTATTCGGACTCAGGCCTACGACTGACCGTCACCCAGAAGTGGAGGAGCTCTTCAAGAAAAAGAGATTCGTGTTCGGGTCGGAAGAGTGCATGCAAGAAAGAAAGATGAGGGTGACTGCGACGGACGTGGCAGTGTTGACTCGAGCCAATGACAACATTACGACCAAGCAGCTGATGGCAAGGAAAAAAGGTGAAACGACATTCAAAGGCAATGCGGCCACAAGACACGGTACTAAGTTGGAACCTGAGGCCCTCAAAGTCTACGAGCTGATCACCGGATACAAGTTGTGCGAGGTGATTGGTTTTATTATTTCGGACGACGATATGGTTGGAGCGACACCTGACGGCGTCCTCTTCGGTTGTCCTGTGCTGATCGAAATCAAGTGTCCGATGTACAAGAAGTTCTGGAAAGAGCCTGGACCTCAGTGCCCTAAAATCTACTACCCTCAAGTGCAATGCCAGATGGCAGTGACCGGCATCCACAGAGTGCATTTCGTGCAGTACCAACCTCCTAGCCTAACGGACTATGGTGCACTAGACATCGCCTCCGTCGACTTCAACGAGAAGTGGTCGCAAGACCATGCTTTGCCGTGCGTTCAGGAATTCCATGCCAGGATGCTGCGTTCGCCTCCTGCGCCCCCGCCGTCCCCTGAGCAGCCGAAGGAGAAGAGGCAGAAGAAAGACCTGGTGGCAGAAATCGTGGTTTAATGTTGGTGCCCTGAAGCGGCAGCTGGAGCAGCTTCTGTGTTGCCACCATAGTGTTCCCTAGGTTTACGAGGCTTGAAAGTCTTCAGTTTTTTCTCTAGACGGTCGAGCTGTTTCTGGGCCTTTTTGCCCTTCTTCCAGATTCTGCTGTACGGCTTGGCACGTTTGGCGTGCTTGACACCTTTAGCAAAGTGTTTGAGGTTCGGGTACCCGCAAGCTTGACACATATTCTTGCTTAGTACCAAAACCAAAGTGAATAAATTTTTTTAACCCATGACAAACATTTCGTCCTCTTTTCCTGCGGGCTTCTGCTTGAATAAATTTAAGATTGTTTGTTTTTGGTGGGCGTCATAGACCACATTGTTGACCTCTCTTATAATTGCTCGCTGCACGTTAAGTCCTTTCGCGTGACCGATCGCGTAAACATGCAATGCAGCTTCGTCGGCTCTGTCCTTAGGGCCGTGCGCGTACGTATAGAGATTCTTTGCAGCCAACTTAGAAGCTTCTTGGTCGCTCATTCGTTGCACTTTTTCGTGCAGGTCCGCACGTTCGTGCCTGTCAAATATGTCTTTCGGTTTCGTAGGGTACAGATGGTTGTACGCAGGATGCTTGCCCTGATGTTTCCAATAACTATAAGGCTCTGATGTTGGTGGTGCTGGGTCGAAGCTTGAATGTGCCTTTGGGGCAGGGAGGTTCTCCTGCTTTTCTTTTTCGCCCTTCTCTTTTGTGAGCCCGATTTAGATTTGCTGGAATACGACTTCCGTGCAATCGGTGCTGCCGCCTGGCTGGCCCTTCGACTTCGCAGCCGCCTTCGCCTCGGTTCGCCTGTTCGGAGCTTTTGTTTTCACGGATCCTCTCTGTAGAAATTTGAGTTTGTGGTACAGCCTAGTGGCCTTTGTCTTTTTGGTGGTTGGCATGCCTGCTTTTTTTAATTATGTGTGAATTTTTTTTTTGCAATTACATGAAGAAACGGCAGAGTCTGCAAAGTTTCCAGCAACAGGTCTTTGACGTGGACACGGTCAGTACAGTGTCGATCGCTTCGATAACAGGTCCGATGAGTTCGTCGAATCCGTCATCCGGGTTCTTTTTTCTGGAGTTTGGTGAGTGGTTCGTGAACTGTATTAAAGTACTTGAGTCCAACACTCACTAGCCTCGGCGCATCGTCCCATGTCAGCTGCTGATCTTGCCCTAATGCCGCATGTAGCTGCTTGCGCAATTCTAAGTAAGAGAAACTCATACCGCGTCCGAGGCAACGACCTGTGCGTCGACTGCTTTTTCTGCAGTCCGGCGTTTGTGAATGCTGCAAGAAAAGTAGACTAAAGTCACAAGTGCCGAAGCTACCATTATGTGAAACATGAGATTTTAATTATAAAGAATTCTCACAAGAAATTTTAGCATTCGCTCACTCTGACCGCGACGCAATAAACTAGAGGCTGTTGCCCATCAGTCTCGTTGTAGCAGATCTTGCCTAGTCTCGCGAGGTCGATGGCATTCTGCCAATCGCCTCTGCAGTCTTGGTTGCCGTTCCTGATGTATGCACATCCTAGATTGTATGTCTCGCTCATCCGCAAGCAGTGCGAACAGTTGGTTCTTGAAAAGTAGCCACACACGCTCGTGGTAGGGCTGCTCTCTATTGCCCGAAGATACAAAAAAAACAGTCTGCGAAGCATGGTTTACGAGTTAAGAGTATATTGAGATTAAAAAAAAGATTCAAGAACGAGCCAGCTTGCTTGGGTTGACAGGGAAGAGGTTCTGGTCGGGAAATAGATTGGGGTCCATCTAATCCTCCGTTTGCAGCGTTTCGTCGTATTGTAGAATAGTGGCTACAGCACGAGAACGTTCTTGGTTTGACACAGTGGCATGCACGTTCTTCACGCTGATGACACACACCTCCGCAGCGTCACGCAGATCCGCTTCCGCTTTCAAAAGTGCATGCTCGATCTTTGCTCTCTTCTCTTGCACTCTTTCACGCATGCGCTGTGTGCCCATCATAAGCGCCTGATGGTTTCGTTTAAACAGATAAGGAACTCGTACTTGGATATTGAGACGTGCGTAGAGGAACCTCGCGTTGGTGTCGTTTCCTCTGTTATGACTCATGACGAAGCGCTTTATACACGGGAAGGAAATGTAGTGGATAGAGTAGAGTTTATCGTCTTTCACGAACCAATTAAGATTAATCGCTTGGTCATTTTCGTCTGTCAGGTAAAACCTAAACACATTGTTTGAATTAGCGGACAATGTTTTACCATACTCAGACCCGCTTTCATCATAGATAACAGACCCAAAAGGAATTTCGTTGGCAGTGTATATTTCTTGTAGCACGTGATTATCTCCTTCCCCCACTAATTCCGATTGAAGGTACAAAGTCTTTTCACCAGTTAAAATAATTACATTTGGTGATTTAATAAAATCATTAGCGAAGAAAAATGTTGAATTTCTATCAAACCCCATAACCTCGTGAATACGGGTATTACCATCAAATATAAACCTCTGTTGAATACCTCCGTTATTTGAAACACTGAATGTTAATTTACCATCCTTCGCTTCTGTGTTTGTATTGTTGCTTGAGACAACATAAGTATAGTCATTCGGACTTTCTGTCGTCAGTATCTCAGATAACTTATTTTTTAAATTGTTCATTGTGTAGTTTCCGTCGGGTATTGTAATTAAAGCCTCATACCCGTCTTCGGATAACGTAAAAGTATTATATGGTGAAGCCACAGAGTAATACGACTTCGGCACATAGATATGAAGAATTTTACCATGTGTGGGATTGTCTAATCCCTTCCTATTGACTTCGTGTGTAAAGTCGCTGTCTGTGCCAGTTATCCTATTTTTACTATTTATGTAATAGATGGAACTTGACCTACCACCTTTGTAGTCCATGATATATTATTATAGATAAATATTCTTTACAAAAAGGTGTCAAAGCCATGCCCATTCTGTGATTTCAATTTTTCCGCTTCATCTCCTTTTTAGTCTGTATAGCCACTGGCGAATTTAAATTTAATACCTTTCGCCCGCTCCATTAAAAATCTCATAGCAAACCATCCACACGTGTCGCTCGTATCGCTCTGCTCTTTTACTTTATTTACTTTCATTAATAAATAACTATCGGGATGGCTTTTATCTATTAGTCTTTTCATTTGTTGTTGAAAGTCTTCAGTTGGCTCGTAAAGTGCTAAAGGGTCATACACTTCCACGGACCTATCTTTATCTAAATCCATATAAACCGCCATCCAAGGTGCTCCGGGTTGCGAACTTTTTTGGGTATTCATAATAAATCCGTATCGCTTTCTGCTTCCTGGCTTCAACTTGTAGATTTCATCGCTCACTATTGCTCCGAGATACCATCCATATTTTTTCATTATTTCATCTATTTCATTAGTCATTAGTCCGCGACCCTCTCCAGTTTGTTCGTCTGGCGGTGGTTGTCCGTCTGTTGACGGTGTCTCCGCGACGCTCGGGGGTGAAGTGTCCTCTGGTGGTGTTTGGTCTGGCGGTGTAGTTGTATCTGTTGTCGGCTCTGGTGGCGGGGGTATGGTAGTTGGTGGCATCCCTTTATCAACATTTAAATCCGCTGAAACTTGTTTATCAACATTTGGGTCTAGTGTCATTTTGCTAGTTAGAGTTTTTACAAAATCCTTTTTATTCATTGTGTTGCTCCAATCATTGCGGGATAGATATTTTTTATTATTTTTATTGAAAATACCTTATCAATTAATTCTTCTAATGTCTTCGCTCCATTCCCTTTTTGTTCATTAATACCCATATACTCTTCATATCTAGCATAATCCGCTACTTTTCTTTTTACGTTTTCCTTTTCATTTCCAACATCAATATTAAACCTTTCAATGATGTTAATTATCCACTTTGAAGTGTCTTTGCAATTTAATTTTTTATGACCTTCACTATCTAGTCTCTTTTTTAAAGCCTGTGCTAACTATTTTATAGTAATGTTTGGGTGATAAGTTTTTGAAATCCAGAGATTAAAAATTGATTAATTTTTAAATTTTCAAGATGCTTACCGTTTTCTTCCGCCTTCTTTTTTTCCTTTTCAAGTTTTTTTATATTCTTCTGCTAACTTTTTCTGTTCTTTTAAAGATGTTGCTGTGGCTATAGCCGTCTGAATATCTTGACTGGCTTTTTGTAAGTCTTTGAGACTCATCTTTTTTATGAACTTATCTGTATATCCTGCTAATTTCAGTGCTTCAATATCTTTCCGCTTTTGCTTTTTTTCTTCCTCATATTGCTCTTTCGTTTTCAATGGTGTTTCATCTCCTAAATTAGGTAATGGTGGTGCTTGTGGCGGTGCTCCTAATGGCATAATATATTGATATTGTGGTGGCGGTGGTAATGCTTGTATCCTATTTTTTCTGTCTTCTTCATATTTTACATCTTCTATGAGTTTTTGCTCCCTTCTTAGTTCTCTGGCTTTTTGTTCTTGTCGTTCATTAATATCCGCTAGTTCTCTTTTATGTTCCCTATCCAAATAATAATAATAATAATAATAATAATAATAATAATAATAATAATAATAATAATAATAATAATAGACTTATCAGTCAATTGGCCTTTGATCCTGTCGGACATGTGCCTCCATTGGTAGCACGGGACCGTTCGGTGACGCGGCTCCGCTCCAAAGACTCGACTGGCAGTGCAATGTGCAAATGAGCGTGCTGTGCATGTGCAAGTGGGTGCAAGGAGTGAGAGGAGTTATCTGCCGAGAAGAAGTCCGCGACGCTGCGCTGACCTCCACCTACAACAGATCTAGCCAGACATTCTACCTGACTAGGCCTTCCCCTCCTTCTACCCACCTCCTGAACGACCGTGAGGTCGATCACCTCCTCCTCCTCCTCCGCCCCCTCTGCCTCCCTGGTCTGCGCCTCCAACTCCTCCCACTCCTTCCAGATGGTGGCAACAAAC
The DNA here is from genome assembly GCA_019918135.1 of Paulinella micropora. Lineage (NCBI taxonomy): Eukaryota > Cercozoa > Imbricatea > Euglyphida > Paulinellidae > Paulinella > Paulinella micropora. The sequence continues at coordinate 22,759 of WBZZ01006431.1, read as the reverse complement.
CTTCCTAACTCCTCCTCCACCTCTTCTGGGACAGGGATAAACAAAACGCCGAGCATCGCCGCCATCTTTTCATCCTCCCCCTTCAGCCATTCCTCTTTGAAGAGCCTCATCTCCTCCTCTGCCTCCCGCAGTTCCCTGTGATAAAGCCCTCCTCGATTCAGCATGAGGGGCTGCCGGGCTTGCGCCTCATCGATAAACTTAAACAGTGCCTCACGAGAGCTCGCAAACGTTGGGCAATGCAGCAGGAAGTGACGTAACGACTCGTTAACCTCAGTGCCACACAAGGCGAAACAGCTTGAGCAGTCCGGCGAGCATGAGCCAAATTTGGATCGGTAGAGGCGAAGGCGATTGTTGCAGCTCAACAATCGCCTTCTGATAAGGTTGTGACTTCCCCCCTCCAGCGCCCGCCAACGTGGGAAAGCAGAGCGGGAAGACATCTGGCTAAGCAGCACCCTAAGCCCATCAGAGGGCTTAGCCTGCCGCTCCCAGCCAGCTACTTCCTGCCGGACAGACCATTGCTTTACCACCTCGTTCCAGTTCGCCAGAGCGGCCCGCCAGTCCTTATCATCTACCGTGCCATCTTCGTTCACGACCCGCTTGAGCGCATCCAAGCCCTCCCGCAGCCTGTGATCTGCTAAGATCAATTTTCCGTATCTTCCTTCCATTTGCACCGACCCGTGTTGTAAAGCCTGCGTGTTAGCGCTGTGTTGCCCAGTAACTCGATGCGCCCTAGGAACCGAAGCCGGGCCGCCTTGGCAAGGATGCTAAAACTCGGCGTGCGGCCTAAACCCCTGGTGATGCAGCCGCTTGTGCGCGTACCAACACCCAAGATGACCCGCAGGGGCGCTACCAACGCGCCCTCCAGCTTACTCAGCTTGTTGGCGCCCGGCAGATCCCAAAAAGCCGATGCGTAAAGCAACTTTGCGCCAACCATTTGCTGCCAATTCATCAGCCGAAGACGCGCTGGAACTTAATGGGCAATCCAGAGGGGGTAGCAGGCAGCCGTTCCCGCTACAGTGATTTCCGCCGCCCGCTTCGCTTGCGGTTTATCGGAGAGGGTGTCCGTGAGCAGAACTCCCAGGTATTTGTAGTGGTCGGTGACGTTGAGAACCTTGCCCCGGAACCTCACGCATGGGGGCGACTTTTTTGACTTGGCGTGCCCGTATATTGGCATGACTTCCGTCTTGCCTGGTTTCAGGTTGATTTCAAGCCGATAGTCCTCCACGAATGTCGCCACGACATTTACAATCTGTTGAAGCTCCGTGACACTATGCGCAATTACCGCAACGTCGTCGGCGTAAAGCAGGGTCCGTATGTCTTCGATGCGGTTGAGGTCCTCGATCTCCAACTCTTTCGCGATTCGGACCGTTAGCTCATCCATGAAGACGTTGAACAGCGACGGTGACAACGGCGACCCTTGCTGAACTCCCATCTCTTCCAGCACTTCACCAGTGAGTTCGCCATCGACTAGCACTCGCGATGACGTTCTTCGGTAAAAACGCCGCAGAATGCGGTAGAACTTGCCCTGTACCCCCATCTGGGTTAGCCTCTGAAACAACCCGGCCCGCCAAACCGTAGGGAATGCCTTTCTCAGATCCACGAACAAAACGAAAGAACGGAGGCCAGCTTGTTGTCTAAGGCGCAGACGCTCCTTAAGGACAAAAATATGGTCCCCCGTACTGCGTTTTGGCCGGAACCCACCCTGCTCTGGGCGAAGCCTGCCCGGCTGATCGATGAAAGCCGTAAGCCTCGCCGCCATAAGGGACAGATACATCTTACCCAGACAGCTCAGAATCGCGATGTCTCTCCAATTTTCCGGATCGGTTGGGTCGCCTCCTTTTGGGATGTTGACGATAATCGCTTTGCCCCAGTCGCTGGGGGTGTATTCGCACGATTTCAACCAGTTGAAGAAGCGCACCAGAAAGCTCACAATCCGCGTGCCTCCGTACTTGAGCATCTCGTTCTTGATCTTATCCGGTGAGCACGCTTTGTGATTCTGGAGATTTTCCTGGCAGAGCTCCACTTCCTTCTCGGTGTAATCATAGTCCAGCGGGCCCGTCTCAGTCCGGATCTCCTCGGCTTGCGCCATGGTCTCGAATTGGTCGCGCAGGTTGTCGTTATACTGGAAGGTTTCGCGGGCCTTCCGCTCGGGCTCAATCCGCGCTGCTTCCTCATCAGAACCGACTTCCTCTACACATGCATCCTCCAAAAACTGGTTTTCTTTGGGGACCACCATACGTCGGCGGTATTCTTCCCATTCTTGTAGTTTTTCCCGGAGTGTGCATGCCAGAGTGCCATCGGGCTTCCGAACAGGAGCAGAAGCTTTGGACCGCCGAACCCCGCCCAAACGCTTTGACAGCTTCCAGTATGTGGCCATGGTAGCGCTCCTGAAGTTGGCAGCGGTGTCATTCTGGACCCGCTTCCACGCTTGCTCCTTCTTCTCCTTGCATAACCTTCTGACCGCCTTCCTCGCTTCTTTATATCTTTGCCAGGCCTCTCGGTTGGCCTCATTCCTTCGCCAGAGGCCGTATGCCTCTCTCCGTCGCGCAATCGCTTCCCTAAGACTCTCATCAAACCATGCATTAGTAAACCCTGGCCTAATCACCCGAACTCCCAAGACCTTCACGGCTGCGCCCGTGAAAGCTCGGACCACTAAGCTAGCGACCCTATCTACCTCCTGCTGAAGCTCATCCGGGTCCTCCACTGCTGATAGATCTGGGAGGCCATCTGGCAACAGCCCCGATATACCAGCTGCAAAGGTCTCGTCGTACTTCAACCTAAGCTTAGACAGCTCACTCTCCTTACCCTCAACTACCCTGCCTATCAAGCGCTCTGCCTTGAATGCTTTGTACCTCTTTACCTGCTTTTTGGGGGGTGGCTGTCCCCCCCAGACCAGTTCCGCCCACACAGCTTTGTGGTCGGTATCAAGGTCTACCTCGTCGACGCCGAAGCTTGCCTCCTCCGCCAGCTCGGAAGAGACGCAGATGTAATCCAGTAGATGCCTTCGTCCACCTACATTTTCCTGCCTAGACCACCAATATTTGTCCCCCCGTGGTTGCGAAAACCCACTGAGATTGCGCAACCCCGTGGCAACAAGCATCGCAGCCAGCAACTCACCATTCTCACTCCTAACCCCTCTACCCCTCCCATCTATCTCGCCAAAGAGGCCCACCACTCCCTCCTCCCGCGCTATTCTGGCGGGCCCCAGCTTAGCATTAGCATCACCAACCGTAACCACATGACCTTTGGTGGCGAAGTAGGAGACGGCCGCCTGCCACGCCTCATAGGCTGCAATAGATTCCTCTCGTTGATTTTCTTGGGGGAAGTAGCCGTTGCCGACGAACACATCCGACGCCGTCGCGCTCCCAGACGACAGCCTCACCCACAATTGCTGTGGGTGTGGAACAGGCGCCTGTACAATGGTAGCGCACGGTGCCAGATAGTTGGCCACCAACGTCAAGACTCCCCCCAAGAGACGCGAGCCCGCACCAGTTGCAGCCGCTTTGCCGAGGACTGCGAAGCCGTCGACTTGGAGCTTCTCCACCTTCTGCGACGATAGGTTGTGCTCCTGGACTCCGACGATCACCCAGCCTCGCTCCTTGTAGTGCTCCGGCCATTCCCCAAAGCCTGGGCTATCCGCACCCACTTTGCCTTGCCAATTATGTGAGGCCACCCTCAGTGGGAAGCCTTTCACAAATTGGGAAGAACGAAGCTGATGCCGATGCCTGCGCTTCGGTTGAGCCCGCCTGGAGCCCTCCGCCACCCTCCACGGCCCATCCTGCACCCTCCGCCCCAGCTCCTCCAGCTCCCGCATCCCGCCCCACTCCGCCAAGGGAGATTCACCGCTTGAGGCTTCGCCCTGGGGCTCGTCGACTTCCACGTCGAGCACCCAGTAGCCAAATCCCTGCTTGCGATGCTCCCTCTGCATCTCTACATACTGGGCACCCCCCGTGCAGCCCGCTGCTTCTCTCTTTCCCGGAAAGTCCTACCCGTCGCAACGTGAACCTTTCCCGTGAACCTTTCCCGTGAAGAACTTACGCTCCCGCAGCAGCCGCACCATCTTCTCCGCCTCCTCACAAGACGCACATTTAATCCGCAAATGTCGCCCACTACCTCTGCCCGCGAATTCCACCTCGACTTCCCCGAGACCGAGAATTCGGAGCTCTCGCGCCATGACCACTGTCTGAGAGACATGCGATAGCCCCCATACTATGCAACATCTCTTATCCAGCTCATTTCGTACCTTCCTCCGCCACCTCCTCGGTGGCGGTACCGCTTGCCACACGCCGTGACCAGACCTTTCCGGACGTGACTTCTCTTCCGATGTTGGCGAGGGTGATCGAGATGCAGCAGGATTGCTGGCTCTACGTGATTCAGGTTGCCCGTCAGGTACGCGAGCACTCGACCACCCCACCCCGGCCGAGTAGCCATCGCCACCCGCAGGCGCACTCCCACGGGGAACGTCTAAACCTGAAGGATTACCGCCTTGACCCATAGGGCCAGCACTAGCGGCCGCGCTCTTCGCATAAGAACCTGACATAAGTGGTATGGGACCCCGGTGCCGCATTGATCGAGTTGTAAACTCGATAAATGAGGACCCAGGTGGGGTTATGTAAAGCTCAACCCTTAAAAAGCATACGTGTACGTATGTATAGGAATACACACAAACACTCACCTGCATCCGTAACCAGGCACGAGGCAGACCCGCTGTGCATCATCGAGGTAGGTGTCGTGGCAAACCACCCTGCGTCCGATAAACGCTGCAAGTGAGTCATCTACCGAGAGCACAGAGTGACAGGCCCGTGCACGTGTACCCACCACCCCATAACCCTCCGCCAGAGCAACCCCATGGCATCCGCAGGATGAGCACGAAGAGTGCTGAGAGAGAGGGTGAGCCAGGAGCCCCGCTCCGGTCCGTCGTTACTTTGGTCATTTAGTCGTTTCAAGGCTTGTGGTAAGGTGTAGGGCCTCTCGCCTTCGTACAAACTCCGACCGACAGTAGTTTGGTTGACCATCCTTCGCGGTGACCCTCTGAACACAACCCCCTCCCCCAGTGCCCACCCCTTGTGATTCCAGAGGCCACCCCGAGCCAAGAGCCATGAGTATGATGAGCAACTCACATGAGTTACTCTCAGTAATTGGGACCCGTCTCATAAATCAATGGAACGCTTATCGTGCGCCCCTCATAGGCTCAGCCCGCCCATGTGAAAGCTAGGCCTCGCCCAAAGCAAAGCAAAGCAAAGCAAAAAAAAAAAAAAAAAAAAAAAAAAAAAAAGAGAGAGAGAGAGAGAGAGAGAGAGAGAGAGAGAGAGAGAGAGAGAGAGAGAGAGAGCGAGCGAGAGCGAGGCCGCCGTGGCTCGCCCGCAATCCAGCTGGGTGCACCTCGTCACAACCACTCATCGGCGTGAGCTCATAGCTGTGTGCGACATAGGTACAAGAGCAAGAGGAGAAACAGTGTGCCAGCGTGGATGTGTGGGTGAGGCAGTGCGGTGATGCAAAGCAGCGATGCCAGTCGAATCCCTGGAGACGGAACCTAGCATCAAAAACATCGTATAAGTCTACCCCAGGCCTCCATCCACCGAGTGGTGAGCTCGATAAAAGAAGACCCGAGTGGGGTTATTTAAAGCTCAACCCTTAAAAAAGCATAAACATGTACGCCGCCAGGAACCCAACAACAATAACATAGCAGCCAGGAACCCAACAACAATAACATAGCAGCCAGGAACCCAACAACAATAACATAGCAGCCAGGAACCCAACAACAACAACATAGCAGCCAGGAACCCAACAACAATAACATAGCAGCCAGGAACCCAACAACAATAACATAGCTTCCGTAACCAGCCTTCAGGAACCCGCCTCAGTTACCCGCCCCCGTAACCAGGCCAGAGACGTGACGTACTATGCATCATTGAGGTGTCGTGGCAAGCCACCCTGCGTCCGATAGAAGCTACAAAAGAGTCATCTACCGAGAACACTAAGTGACAGGCCCGGTCACATGCACCCAACACGTCCCGACCCTCCGCCAGAGCATCCCCATGGCATCCGCAAAGTGAGCACGAGGGGTTCTGGGAGAGAGGGTGAGTCAGGAGCCCCGCGTCCAGGCAGTCGCTACTGTGGCAGTTGAGTGATTTCAAGGCTTGTGGAAATGTGTGGAGCCTGTCGCCTTCATTCCCACTCATACCGACAGTAGTTTAGTTAACCAACCTGTCCAGTGACCCACTGAGCCCAACCCCCTCCCTCAGATAACCCCCACCCCCCGCACCCCGAGTGATACCAGAGGCCACCCCGAGCCAAGAGCCGTGAGCGTGGTGAGAGAGCTTCTCTCAGTAAAAAGTTTCCGTCTCATGAATCAGTGGAGCACTGATTATGTACCCCTCATAACAAGCTGCCAACGGCCCCAACCCCGCCGTGTGGCGGTGACACCCAACCGTGTATTGGTGCCCCCCAATAATAATAATAATAATAATAATAATAATAATAATAATAATAATAATAATAATAATAATAATAGTGCTTCTCTGTCAATGGCTGATGCATTTCTGCACATGCGCCTCCATCGTCTCACCCGTGAGGGGAGTACGAAGAATTGACGATAAGCTCTAATGACCCCCGCAAGGGCAGTTCCAACACTTCCAGACGGGCCGGTATGTTCAATGAAAATACTGGTCCAGAAATAGACCGGTATGTTCAATGAACATACTGGTGGCACCGACGGGAATCGAACTGGCGACAGGGCCCAGATGGTAGAACTTGACCACTGGGCTATCACGGTGTCCAAAATAATAATAATAATAATAATAATAATAATAATAATAATAATAATAATAATAATAATAATGATATTTACTATATCTGAGGCGTACTGATGCAGCTAATGGCATATCCTCAACGGACATAAGCCTCCAATACCCTTGTTCGAGGTCCTCCACCCCCCCGTGTCAGTCTCTCGCCTGATGATCGGGGCCACCGATGGAGCTCCTGAGGGCAAGACTGCACTAAGCCGAGGTTATTCCGCAGTCCCAGCAACCTCTTGCAAGACGTCACCGAATGTGCAAGTGCATACACCAAGCGCGGTTGCTAGAGCTGCCTCGAAACCCCACCCATAACAATCTGGTGTCTGCTGGGTCCTGGGCTATCAACCAGCATATGCGGAGTTTAAGATCTTTTACGCGCGCAACGACCCTCCTCCCCAGCATCTACCACCAAAGGGTTATGAGTTGGCGTCACAGTTTAACGCCTTGAGGCCATTGGGCTGAATAATAATAATAATAATAATAATAATAATAATAATAATAATAATAATAATAATAATAATAATAATAATAATAATAATAATAATAATAATAATAATAATAATAATAATAATAATAATAGTGCTTCTCTGTCAATGGCTGATGCATTTCTGCACATGCGCCTCCATCGTCTCACCCGTGAGGGGAGTACGAAGAATTGACGATAGGCTCTAATGACACCCCCGCAAGGGCAGTTCCAATAATAATAATAATAATAATAATAATAATAATAATAATAGGCTTCCTCAGACTATAGCATCAGATCCAGATCCTGGACATGTGCCTCCATTGGGTCACCGGGGTCAGCCGATCCCAACGCATTGTCAGAACACCAAACAGACATAGCAGCAACAGCAACAGCAACAGCAGGGGCAGATGGGGGCTGTGAAGTGCATGAAGAGCTAGATGCGAGGGTGTTAGCTGAAGAGAAGAACTCGGAGACACTACGCTGCACTCCCGAACCCCTCTCTCTAGCCAGGACGTCCACACTGCGCGGACGGCCGCGCCGCGCAACATCAACGTCACTTGGGGGAGAGGGTGGGACAGAAGCTGATGGAACCTCAGTGAGGTCAATCACCTCCTCGCCCCCATCCTCCACCCCAAGCTCCTCCCTTTTACCCTCCCTAGCAGACCAACACTCAGACACATATGATCCAAACAACACATCCAACTTTGGAGGGGGACGCAACGCTGTAACCCCTAACAACGCAGCAAGCCTAAAGTTACTGCGGAAGCGCGACTTCCCCTGAAAAAGCTTACAAAACAATCGTGATTGATCCACAGGCGACATATCATCCCAACCCTGCCGCACAGAGCCCTCCCGCTCCCGCCCAAGCAACACATCCTCCACCACAACCTCACCGCCTACGACCTCACCACCCTCCTCACTCCCTCCATCCCCCTCAGCACCCCCCACAGCCATGCCACCGAGCCTCTGCATACTCAGCAACAGCTGCTTACGTCTCCCCTCATGCATGGGGCAATCCCATAAGAAGTGCGCAAGGGACTCATTGACATCATCATGACAACAGAAGCAGCGAGGGGACATGCCACTGACCAACTTGCTGCGGTACAACCGAAGGCGGTTGTTGCAGCTGAGCAACCTTCTCCGAAGCAGATTATAATGCGCATCATCAAGGGCTACCCATCTTGGGAACTCCTTAGTTCCAAAGACTTGTCTTAGGATGACTCGCAGGCCATCAGTAAGATCGCTGCCTGCCTCTCGCTTGTCCCACATCAGTTGCTGCACCATCTTGACGTCCTGCTGAAGGGCCCACTTGTCCACAGTCAAAAACCAACCCTCGAGGTCCTTCTCTGAGCTATTTAGGAGCTCCTGAAGCCCTTGTTGTAGATCCATTGAGTCCCTGATAGCGCCTTCGGCCTCCGCAGTCCAGTCGGATTTGACTTGAGATGCGATGACAGGAAATCGCTTCTCCGGTAGAACACGCAGCCGTCCATAGAACTTCAGTTGCGCCGCCCGCCGCAAACGCTCCGCACTCAAAGAGCGCGCCAGAAAGAGTGTAATCCACTTGCTTGTCTTAGGGCTGATGCCGAGAATCATCCTCATGGGGCGCAGCATTGCTGCCTCCAGCTTGGTGAGCTGCGATACGGGGGCACGCCAGACATCGAAGGCGTACTTCAGCTTGGCCCCCACAAGTTGATTCCAGCACATGAGACGATACCTAGCTTGTATCTCACCTGCACACCACAAAGAGTACCAACCTGCGGTGGCGACTTCAGTGACACGCGTAGCCCGCAGGGCCTGCTCCTTCCACTTCAGGTCGTCGGCGATAACCACTCCCAGGTACTTGTACTGACAGGTGACACAAAGCTTCTGGCCGCGAAACCACACCACGGGCTCACCTCGCTCCCTGATACTTGGTCGTTTCGCCTTGCTCGACGTGTAAATGGGCATGATTTCCGTCTTGCCGGGCTTCAAGTTGACTTCCAGCCGGTAATCTTCCGCGAACTTGGCCACAACATTGACCATCTTCTGGAGCTCGGTGCGACTGTGAGCGATGAGGGCCACGTCGTCCGCGTATAGAAGTGCCTTGATGTCGTTCAGCCGCTTCACATCCGTGATCTTGAGGGCACTCGCCAGCCGATCACACAGCTCATCCATAAAGACGTTGAAGAGTGTGGGAGAGAGAGGGGACCCCTGTTGGACGCCTACACCCTCCAGTACTTCGGGGGTGAGTGCTCCATCAACTAGCACTTGCGACGAAGTCTGCTCGTAGCACCTGCGTAGCGTGCGCCAGAACTTGCCCCTTACACCCAGCTTCCAGAGCCTCTCAAATAGACCATCTCTCCAAACAGACGGGAAAGCCTTGCGTAGATCGACGAACAGGACATACGACTCCCGCTTCTGCTGCTGACGCCCCTTCAACCTCTGCCAAAGGGTAAAGACCTGATCCGTAGTGCGACGCCCCGGGCGGAAGCCTCCCTGCTCTGGACGTAGCTTATCCGGGCCATCCACGCAGAGCGTTAGACGAGTAGCTAATAAGGACAGATACAGCTTACCAAGGCAACTAATAATCGAGATATCCCTCCAGTTGTCAGGATCCGTAGGATCCCCACCCTTGGGGATATTGACGATGATTCCCTTGCCCCAAGCTTTTGGAGTCCTCTCGGCTTCTCGAATCCAGTTGAAGTACTGCGTTAAGTAGCCATTGATGTAGGCGCCGCCATACTTGAGCATCTCGTTCTTCACTTTGTCCTCGCCACAAGCTTTGTGGTTATTCAGGGCACGTTGCCTTGCAAGGACCTCCTCTTGCGTGAACGGCTTGTCCAGCTCTTCGCAAGTGTCTTCACCTACTTCGTGCTCCTTCATAGCCCGGGCCACCTCATCTCTGAAGCGATCGTTCCAGTGGAACTGCCGCTTAGCTTCGGCTTCCTCCCACTCCAGCGAGCCTGCTTCTGCACAGCACTCCACCACAACAGCCGCACTTGCCGGATTTTCCCGTGGCTTCACCGAATTTTTCCGAAATTCCTCCCACCGAGCGACCTTTTCCGGCAGCGTACACGCCAGTGAGCCATCCTCCCTTTGCACCGGCGCGGAGACCTTCGTTCTGCGTGCCCCGCCAAGCCGCTTCGCGAGTAGCCAAAAGCGCTTTGAGGATTGCTCGCGTTGACATTTGACCGCTTCTTCCTGCACTTGCTTGAAGGAGGCGGACTTCTTGGCCCGAGTTGCCTTCCGAATTTGCTTGCGGAGCCGTAGCCAATTCAGACGGGCTTCCGCATTCGATTCATCCCTCCTGTATGCTGCGTAGGCCTCCCGGCGCTGCTGAATGAGCTCCTTTAGCTCCCCGTCGAACCAATTGTTGGTGAAACGGGGTCGTATACATCTGGAGCCAAGGACCCGGTGCACCGCCATTCGGAAGGACTGCGCCACTCGCTCGGTGACGTCATCTACCACCCGTTGGCTGTCGGCACCACCCGATAGGTCAAGCTCAGGCAGCTGATGCACTCCAAGCTTCTGTAGGCAATGCTGGAATACGTCATCGAACTTGTCGCGTAGATAATCCAGCGCTTGCTTCGCAGCGTGATCATTACCCGAGACACCAGCACCAATAAGCTTATCAACACGAAAGGACCTGTAAGGTTTCGCAGCCCGCTTCGGCCGGCGCTGGCCGCTCCACGTCAGTTCGGCCCATACTGCCTTGTGGTCCGTATCAAGATCATCTTCGCATACTCCGAACTTTGCTCCAGATGCCAAGCCAGGCGACGCGCAGATGTAATCGAGGAGGTGCTTGCCTGTGCCCATGCCGCGCTGCTCACGCCGGGACCACCAGTAGGACCCTTCCACTGGGCACGAGAAGCCGCTCAGATTTCGCAGGCCCGAAGCGACGAGGACAGCCGCGAGTCTCTTGCCGTTCTCCGAACGTACCGGTGCTCCCTTATCATCGACCTCCCCGTGCTGACCGACGATGCCCTCCTCTTTTCGGCTGCATGCCGGCCCGAGCTTTGCGTTGGCATCCGCCACCGTGACCACAAGACCTTTGGCTCCAAAAAAAAGCTATAGCTGCCTGCCAGGCCGCATACGCCTCTGACGACTCTTCTTCCTGCGTTTCCTGGGGAAAGTAGCCGTTGCCCACATAGATATCCTGAGCGCCGGTAACACCCGAGGCGATACGCAGCCACACTTGCTGCCGGTGGTCGACGGGGGCTGACACCAGGTTGCAATACGGACCAAGGAAGTTAGCCACCGCGAATAGAACCCCACCCTTGCAGCGATTTTTCTCGCTGACCTCCGCAGGTTTTCCAAAAATCCGGAATCCATCCAGGCTGCATTTGGAAAGTTGCTTCTTGCCCATGCGGTGCTCCTGAGCCCCGATGACTAGCCAGCCCTCGTGCTTGTAGAATGATGCCCATTCCGCCGTGCCTACGTTGTCGTATCCCGTTTTACCCTGCCAGTTGTGACTCGCGACGAGTAGCTTGAAGCCGGTATCGAACTGCTTGGAGCGGTGCTTCTTGGCTCGTTTCCGGACCCGACGGCCGCGCTTGGCTTCCGCCCTCGTGCTGCCCCCCTCTGCAGGTGCTTGCGCAGGTTGGTCCCCCACTGCACTGGCCGCCGAATGCAGGGGCACCACATGCACATCAGCACACTCAGACACACACTTAATTGCATCGGCAGCCAATTCCGAAGACACCACCTGCACATCATCGACACATTCTTCATGCAGAGGCAAGACGCGATATCCCGTCGCAGCTTCCTCCTTCCGGACCGCCGCTTCCCCACGCAGATGGATGCAAATAAGCCTTCGGACACGTTCCCTGTCCCTGAACCTGCGCCCAAGGGCCACATTGACCCCTCTGCCGAAGAATTTGAGATGTTTGAGTTGCTGCAGCGCCGTCTGCCTGCTGTCATCGTCCTCGTAGACCAGCTCCAGGTGATGAGACATTCGCTGGCCTTGCCACTCCATTACCGGGACCACCAGACCAAGACCGCTCATTTTGGAGGCGATCTCCTGTAGATTGGCGCGTTCTGAGAGCCCCCAGACAATCAGATTACGCCCGTCCTTGTCGTACCGATCTACCCGCCGGTACCGTCGAGGCGGCGGTGCCATCTGCCATATAGCGCCGCTCGCCTTATGTTGAAGCGCCGACCCGTGTGCCAGGTTTGGGGAGGAAGGATGAGGCGCAGCTAAGATAGCCTCTCCACGTGGTTCAGGAATTCCGTCATATACGCGAGCCCTCATCCTCCCATCCTGGGACATCGGGCCAGAGCCCGTCGAAGAGGCATTCCCACGGGGATTGTCCAGGTCTTCGGCGATTCTACCTTGTCCCATAAGGGCCACAGTGGTAGCTCCGTGCTTCGCGTATTTGTAATCCATTGAGAGTAGTAGACTGCCAATGTCGCTGGCCATCACCGCCGCGCCTCTTTACGCCGAGGAAAGCGCCCGTCCATGCAAATAGCATCGGCGGTATCTGCAACACACACTACACGCATTTCCGCCGGTGTCACTGGACGCTGCCGCGTCGCTTCGTGCCCTTCGGCGCCCGCCAGCACCCCCAGCGTCGCCAGAACCTGCCTCACGCACTACACACACTCTCCATCGCATCGCCAACGCCTCTACTCTCATGCCTTATGGACTTTCAGCTGCTCCTAACAATACACATCATGAGGTACGGGTGTCCCCGAGTGGAGCCAGATCGGACGGCGTGCCGCTGAAACTCCTTCCCCCACGTGGGTATAGAAGGCGCGAACCTAGCGGTACCTATAGGGTCTTACAGACAAGTATAGTAATCCCAGCCGAAGCTGCTCAGTTAGAAATGCAACGGTGGAGGGTGTGAATGCATGGGGCAAGGCACGGCAACGCAGCAAGGCACTGGCAAGGCATTGGGACCGACTGAAGCCCCTCTCCAACGTGCGCTCATCATGTGTTCCAGTTAGGCAACCCCGAAGAAGCGAAGATAGGGAGGAGACAAAACCCAGATAGGATGAAGATAGGATTAACATGAAGCCGAAATGGAGCCGAGTTGGAACAGGTCAACTCAGCCCCATCTCGGCTCAATGTTAATCCTATCTTCAACCCATCTCGGTACTGTTTCCTCCGAATGCTCACCTCAACAAGATCACCAAACCGGAACTGGAAGCCCCCAGGCATTTACCGGCAGGAAATTCGGCGAAAATGGGCTAACCAGGAAACCAGACCCAAACCAACAGCCAAGAAAAACTAGCCAACCAACAATCCAACAGACAACCCCACAACCTGCCTGGCCGAACCCCTACCGAGTAAATGCCCAGTTGAGAGTTGCGCATATCCCGGTGACCGCCCTCCCCAAGCGGTCACCTTCGTGGGGAGAGGCCCAACCACCTCCTCTTCCCATGGAGTGCCATCTTGTGCACCCCTCCAGAAATAATAATAATAATAATAATAATAATAATAATAATAATAATAATAATAATAATAATAATAATAATAATAATAATAATAATAATAATAATAATAATAATAATAATAATAATAATAATAATAATAATAATAATAATAATAATAATAATAATAATAATAATAATAATAATAATAATAATAATAATAATAGTGCTTCTCTGTCAATGGCTGATGCATTTCTGCACATGCGCCTCCATCGTCTCACCCGTGAGGGGAGTACGAAGAATTGACGATAAGCTCTAATGACACCCCCGCAAGGGCAGTTCCAACACTTCCAGACGGGCCGGTATGTTCAATGAAAATACTGGTCCAGACGGATCGTTACGTTCAATGAAAATACTGGTGGCACCGACGGGAATCGAACTGGCGACAGGGCCCAGATGGTAGAACTTGACCACTGGGCTATCACGGTGTCCAATAATAATAATAATAATAATAATAATAATAATAATAATAGTGCTTCTCTGTCAATGGCTGATGCATTTCTGCACATGCGCCTCCATCGTCTCACCCGTGAGGGGAGTACGAAGAATTGACGATAAGCTCTAATGACACCCCCGCAAGGGCAGTTCCAACACTTCCAGACGGGCCGGTATGTTCAATGAAAATACTGGTCCAGACGGATCGGTATGTTCAATGAAAATACTGGTGGCACCGACGGGAATCGAACTGGCGACAGGGCCCAGATGGTAGAACTTGACCACTGGGCTATCACGGTGTCCAAATAATAATAATAATAATAATAATAATAATAATAATGGTGATGATAATAATAATAATAATAATAATAATAATAATAATAATAATAATAATAATAATAATAGTGCTTCTCTGTCAATGGCTGATGCATTTCTGCACATGCGCCTCCATCGTCTCACCCGTGAGGGGAGTACGAAGAATTGACGATAAGCTCTAATGACACCCCCGCAAGGGCAGTTCCAACACTTCCAGACGGGCCGGTATGTTCAATGAAAATACTGGTCCAGAAATAGACAGGTATGTTCAATGAAAATACTGGTGGCACCGACGGGAATCGAACTGGCGACAGGGCCCAGATGGTAGAACTTGACCACTGGGCTATCACGGTGTCCAATAATAATAATAATAATAATAATAATAATAATAATAATAATAATAATAGTGCTTCTCTGTCAATGGCTGATGCATTTCTGCACATGCGCCTCCATCGTCTCACCCGTGAGGGGAGTACGAAGAATTGACGATAAGCTCTAATGACACCCCCGCAAAGGCAGTTCCAACACTTCCAGACGGACCGGTATGTTCAATGAAAATACTGGTCCAGATGGACCGTATGTTCAATGAAAATACTGGTGGCACCGACGGGAATCGAACTGGCGACAGGGCCCAGATGGTAGAACTTGACCACTGGGCTATCACGGTGTCCACAATAATAATAATAATAATAATAATAATAATAATAATAATAATAATAATAATAATAATAATAATAATAATAATAATAATCATAATAATAATAATAATAATAATAATAATAATAATAATAATAATAATAATAATAATAATAATAATACTATGTCTACCTATCTATCTATCTACTAGCTCTTTCCTTAGCATCTGCTATGTCTTTTCTTTCTTGCCTCTTCTCCTCCTCGTCTAAATCCTCCCGTGCCTTTCTTTCTTTTTTCTCTATGATTTCAATACCTTCATACTTTTCCTTTCTGAGTTTGTCTAAGTGGTCTTGAATTGCTGTTCTCGTATTCTGTTCAATCTCTGACAGGCTCTGGACTTTTCTTAAATCCTCCTTTTTTAGTAGTCCGCTTTGCTTTTGGTCTGTTTAAGTATTTCATAAAAAGTTTAACAATTTGAAGTGTGCTGATATCATTTGTTTTCTTACCGAAATTAAGATAATATTTTTTACCCTTTTGGATAATGTAAGGCCTCCCGCTCTTATTTCTATAAACCCGCGGTGGTCTTAATTTCTGTTTCTTCGCTTTCTTGACGACCATTCTATACAAACAAAAAAATATTTCCTCATAATTTCAAACGAAATATCTTTAGAATTTGAGTGCTCCTCGTCCGCTCTGCTTACCATACCCGAGTTTTGCAGCAGTAGACCCGATACGAGACGCATATGGAACCCCGACATCGCCAAGTGCATTCGCAGTCTTTGAAATAATCTTGTTATCGCGAAGGAACTTATTCACAGCCATTGCGGTTTTACCTACCTTGGCCCAGTTAATTTTACCGCCAGCCTGTCCCTTGCCTCCTTGCTTCTTCTTACGACCAGTTTTCTTTTTGCCTCCAGCCATATTTGTGCTTGAGTTAATTGTTCGTTTACCGATTGTTGGAATGACTTCAACACGAGTTGTTTTCACTACCATTATACTATGAAAAAAAATATTTAAAAATCAAATAATTATTTTAGCCTAAAATTAAAGTTTTTTCTTAATTCATCATCAACACTTGAGACATAAAGAAAATTAAATCTCTCCTTTGTTGCTTCGTGATACTTTTGAAGAAAATAATCAAATCAAAAGATAATTCTAAGTGTTTATACACGAGTTCCATTTTATTCTGAGACTGGCCCGGAAAGATTAACAAATAATCTAACTGCTTAATGGCTTCTGGCCGTAGGTCGTTCAGATACTGGCTTGACATAATCACCTTACTTTTATAGTGTCTGTTCTTTTTTAACAAATCGCTTACGGACTTATCTCTTAATCCACTTCCTAAATCGTCCAAAACAAAAACAACCTCTGGCGAAATATACTTACTTGGTCGCTCTTTTGGTGCCTCCGCGGGGCTCTGTTTCTTTTCCTTTCCGAAATAAAGAAATTGTGGTTTCTCTATTTCCTCTTTGTCCTGTTTTATTTCTCCTTCGTGTTGCTCGTCATGTCTGTTCAGTTTGTCAAGTTCATAGTCTATCACATTAACACCATCTGATTTAAGAAAGGTATATATTGCCATTGGGTTTCCCCTGTTCTTAAAGTGCTTTACCATTGCTTTATAAATGTAGTCCTTGTGTATTGTTGAAGCGATAATGACAATACTGGTTTTTATGTCTGTTGTCCGTTTCAGTATTTCAAAGAGTGCTGTTGTTTTCCCGCTCTTCTTACGGGCAAGTAGAAATATATTTGCATACGGCTCATTGAATAATTTATAACCTTTTGCTTTTTTATTTCCATCACCCTCTTGTTTTACTGGCTTCACCTTAATGCTATTAATCTTTTCCATCCTATATTCTAAGCGAGAAATTCTAGGCATACAACAATTTTTCCCGCTAAATTATCAGTATCTAATTCACCCGCATCGCTTTTTAATACTTTAAATGTGTATTGTCCGTCCGTCGATCCAACGACACCTAAATTATATCTTAGGTTTGAAATGTTTGCTATATTACTATCTGCAAATGTGCCAATAATTCCAATTCTGTCCATATAAAGAATTCTGGTTTTGGTTTCCGTCTGGTCGTTCGTATAATGAATAAACTTAACATTCATTTTGGTTGGTGTGAATGACATTTGAATATTTTTATTAAATGTTTTGCTCCCCACAAAATCATTGCTTAGAAAAACAATCTTTTGGTATTTATAGTCAGCCATGATTATATTACTGATGATAAACTTTTTAATAACAAAAATATTTTCTCGAACTGCCTGCGACTTTTACTCACGGGTAAGCGAAAAAAAGAATGAGAGTTGTGCTTATTGTATAAAGCAAGGTATTGAAACTAAATTTAAATGTGTGTATAAACCTATGAATGATTGGTGTGTTAGTTTTGATGAAGCCATTCCTTTAATGTGCTCAGGTAGTGATGCTTCTTGGTATAAAATACACTTATATGAATGCTCACTTCTTTGAACTAAAAGGTGATGGAAGGCAAATTCCTATGAGTAAAGTCGAAATTCCGACATAAGTGTTAGCAACCTCACAAGGTAAGTTCTTTTCAGATAGCCTCACGATACAAAGGGTTATAATGGCAATAATGATACCCTTTTGAAATAAGTATTTTATAAGTCGGCTGTCGGTCGGTCTGTTTTTTATACAACAACAATTCCAGTTATCTTCCAATTCGTGCTCTACTTTTTTTTTCCTCAGTCTTTAGTTCTACTTCAAGAACACGAGACTTTAATTCGGGAGTTAGTTCGCCATCCATATCCATAATAGGCGGTGGTCTGTGAAGTCTAGTTGTATTATTTTTTGACATTTGAAAAAACGACTGCTCGTATTTCTGCTAATTGGTTGGTTTGGTCTTGTAGTATATTAAGTAAAAGTTTATTTTCTTTTTCTAAATTAACTACCTTTTCCGCCATGTGTTGAAAAGCACTGACTAATATTGGTATAAAGTCTGTATATGGTATGCCTTCAAGGTTGCCATCTCCATCGTCCGCTTTTATTCCGCTTTCAGATACAAATTCAGGAAATATTTTTTTAACCTCGTCAGTAATAAATCCGTGGTTCTTTTGTTCTTTCTTTTTGTCCGTTTTCCAATAATACGAACAGCACTTTATTTTCATTAATTTCTCACAACAATCCCCGCAGTCTAATGTTTTAATATCTGATTTTAGCCTCCTGTCAGATGAGTTTGTCCAAGCACCATTAAGTGAAACATAATTATAACCACCAGAAGGCTCACCCGTAGAGTTTGAAGTAGTCCAAGCATGGAGAATTACACTAGACGCACAGATTACTCCATAATTTGAATATCCTCCTGATTTCATATATATTTGCGGGTCGTAAGTATAACTCAGCCTTTGTCTTATTGTTAAAGAACCGCTAGATGTTGTTGGAAGAGTTAATGTTGAAGAACAACTTATAGCACTCTAAGCATAGATAACTCCACTTCCCCTCGCATAAAAATTTAAGTCTTGATTGGTATTGCTTCCCGTAGCATATATTGAATTATAACCAAAACCAACTCCCTGTGTCCCGTTGCTGTGTCTGAATTCAACACCGGCAGAAGATGCTCCAAGATTGGCTGTGACATATAACCCGACTGGTGTAGCATGAGACCCACTTCTTGCTTCTCCTCTTATATCTGCCGTGCTATTAACAACAGATATGCCTGCATTTGCGGTTATTGCCCCTGTATTGCTTATGTTCATCGCCTCGCTAAATGCTATGGCTCCTCCAAGTGATACTCCTGATTTGTAGTTAAAAGCGAGTTTGTTGCTTATCTTGTATATTTGAAAGTTGGAGTTTAGGTTGCTTGATTTCCAGCCACCCCCCTCCCAATAACTATCAAAACTTAAAGCAATATTGTCCTGACTATAATTCAATAATTGGAGTGTGGGATAAACTGATGTATGAACAAATGCTTGAATGTGGTCCATTCGCATTTCCTTCTGTTCCATATAATTCTAAGCCACAAGTTACTCCTACTCCTTTCGTTGTTCTGCCTATGATTATCGGTTTGCCTAGTGCTGTTGTTATTTTATCACTCGTTGTTAATGTTGTTGTAGTCATGCCAGCAGTTGAAGTAATTGATGTTCCCGTTATTGTTCCAGCACTTGTTATGTTGTTTGAGTTCATATCTAAGTCCCCATAAAACCGCATACCACCAGCATTGTTAAAATGGACAATGTCAGATGAAGCACTTTATTATCCAAAAGTTTTGAAATATAAAGACCTGCTCCTTTTACATCAAATGCTACATTCGTGAATACATAACCTCTTTGGTTCGCGGTTCCACTTGTAGCAGTATTTAGAGTAAATAAGAAATATTGATAATCACCTGATGTCTGTGAAAAGAATATATCTCCTCCATTTTGGTTTAATATCCTCGCCCCATTATATGTAATATTTCCACCATTAATGATAACTTCATTATTAAAATCAGCCGTTTGTGTTAAAGTTAGATATTTTATCGTAGTGCTCGCCCCATTAAATGTTTTACTTCCTGTTATGGTTTGGTCTGTTGTTAGTTTTACATTTTGTATGTCTAATGTATCCACATAACTTTTGTTTGCTCCGTCCGTTGTTGCTGATGGTGTGGCTAAGTTTGTTATTCTGTTGTTGTTCAAACTTAATGTTGTTCCAGTTGCAGTTATAATTAAAGTATTACCTGAATATAACTCTACATACGAACCAGTTATTTGTATCGGATAAAATGTCGCTGTTGCTATTTTCTGTGCAGCAATCATTCCTATTTTTGTATCAAAGGCGATGCCGATGCCTTCAAAAGAAGCAGGATTTGATGAAGCACTTACTTCTAAAACTGATGTAAATTTTTTATTGCCTGCTATGGTTTGGTCTCCCGTAAATTTAACCACAGAAGTATCAAGAACAGAAACATCCACACCATCAACAAGATTAACATTTGTTATGCTTTGGCTTTTCATATCAATACCCGCACTAGCATTTATTATGTTGCTGAATGTTTTGGTTCCTGCTATGGTTTGGTCTCCTGTTAGTTTAACCACCGAACCATCAACTGCAAGAGTGGTGAGATTAATTCCATTATATGTAGAAGCCCCTGAAATAGCATAACCACCCATATTTAATGCTCCTGTCATACTGACGGTGCCGTCTAATCTAAGAAAGGGCGATGCCACATTTCGCCATTGTCCTGTGCTATAAATAAGCAGTTGATTATCTGTTGCTGTTGTTATAATGACATCACTATGTGTATCAATACTTCCACTTGCTAACACTTTCGCGTTGTTGGAGTCGTGCTCTGATAACCAAGTCGCGATAGCCCTACCATTTAGTTGATTTACATTTGTAATGTTTTGGTTGTTCATATTTATTCCTCCAGTTATACTGGCAGTGCCGTCTAATCTCAGAAAGGGTGAAGTCGTATTTCTCCATTGACCTGTGCTATAAATAAGCAGTTGGTTACCTGATGGGAAGCCAGTTATTGTCACATCGCTGTGGCTATCTATACTTCCACCTGCTGACACTTTATCACTATTATCATTATGCTCAAATATCCATTCTTCAACATCTTTGGTATTTAGCAAATTAACTCCTGTTATATTCAAATATCAGTCCATATTAATATTACCGAATTCATCAACATTTATTGGAAAGGTTTTATTTACCCAGTTTATTGAATTATATGTTAGATAACTATTAGTGGCTATTGGTGCAGTTATGACTACATCAGAAAGTGTGTCAATCGAACCGAGGGCGGTATTCTTCCATTTACCATCTACATCATTATATGTTAAGTATTGACCGACCAATGGTGCAGATATGTTTGTGTCTATCAAATTATAAAGGCTGGTTTGGTGCGGATTGGAAGTATTGCTTCTGTGTTGAGTTGAGGCCTTGACTTCGTCGTTGTCCCTAACTCGTTGCTCTGTATAGTATAAATTTTTTCCTTCTTTGATGTCTGATGTTGATTTTAAAGCGAGACGTGTGTCAAAGCTGTTATCAGTCCAATAATAATTAAGTCCTTCTTTTAGGTCAGTTGTTGATTTTAAAGCGAACCGACCATCAAAGCGGTTATCAGTCCAATAATAATTAAGCCTTTCTTTTAGGTCTGTTGTTGATTTTAAAGCGAGACGTGTGTCAAATCGCGCATCAGTATAATAAAGATTTATTGGGTCGGAATCTTCTGGCACTCTGTCAGTGTTTAAACCCACAATGTTGGTATTGGTTAGGTCAAGGTTGGCGATTGAAAGGCTATCTGTCGCGATTTCTGATAAGCCGAGTAATGATTTATATTGCGACATTGATATTTTAGAATTGCGCTTCGTGCTGTCGCACTCTCGCTTATTCTAAAACATCGGAAAACAATTTAAGAAAAAATTAATCGGAAACGATGTTTTGTGATGACGGCAGTCAGAACAAAATATCAATTAATTATTTATTAATTTAAAAAATACTAAAATATAATAATCTTAGTATAAATGCAGTCTCCAGAAGCAAGTCGTAAGAACTGGGGTAAGGCTGTGGAAAGTATCAAGTGTTACAATCCCTGAAGATAGCTCGATAAAAAGTCGGTAATACAACCAGACACAAATCCCCCAAAGGAGAATGATGTCTCGTTATATTAGCTCAGTGAAGCCGAAAAAGAAAGCGGCCACAGACCACGGTTGAAATGGCATTAGGTCAAATCCGGCCAAACGATATTGAAATACTGGGAAAAAAACTAGGTGCACCTGACACCCGAAAAACTGTACTTTTTACCGGCTATCCGGGGGGTGATGCCTACAGTACCCCTTCCCGTTTTTATGACGGAAATATGCAATATTTTCGTCATATAGCTGCTTATTTCTTTTCTGCTACGGGGTGTTGCAACTAAGTGCATTAACCCACGGATAGACGGTGCAGTGGATAAATAAAATGCATACACCAGACACGCGTCAACTGTAAATCTCTAGCCTCATTTTTTGTAAATAAATAAAAAACTCCTCCTTCCACACTCGTTGTCCCCCCCGTAACTTAATCCTGAGGCAGTATGTCAAGAACAAATAGTATTACTATTAAAATAAAAGCAGCATTATAATTTTTTCTCCTTCTCTAAAAACACTTCCGATCAGTAAATACATTGTCTTTTAATAACATACCCTTGTTTTCAATCAGTTACCTTAATATAGTACTAGGGGGCCAGTCCTAATAACTATATCCAAAGCCGGTGTGAGTGAACCCGACCATGCGATAAACCGAAACAAGTAGAGATGGACCGTGCTGGTATGACGATATTAAGTATATCCAAAGAAAAAAATATTTAATATGTCTACTATGAGAACATTTATTGAGAACATCACCCTGGATACTTGAAGCAGGGTCGTACCAGGAACACCATCGCTAAACTCACAAGCGATCCCCTTCTACGGTGTCGTATCCATTTGCCGATTGACCTTTGCACTCATATGTTGCGATAAAAATGCCAAGTAACAACAATGGTATAAAAATATTTTAATAAGACATGATCTGACATGGGTACTATGAGATTAATCCACATGCAGCTTTCAATGTCCGACGCGTGATAAAAGAAAAAAATGTCACTTACTGCCTTCGTCGCCTTGCGCGAACCCCTTTGCCAGGTGGCGGGCCGCCAACAAAAGTGAAGTCAAACTTTGACTCCTCAAGAATGTCCCATATTTTGTTAGGGATGGCGCCCAATGATAAGTCAAA
>WBZZ01006430.1:0-22500 GCA_019918135.1 Paulinella micropora | reverse complement strand
GTCGATGGCGAACTCACTGGTGAAGTGCTGGAAGAGATGGGAGTTCAGCAAGGGTCGCCGTTGTCACCGTCGCTGTTCAACGTCTTCATGGATGAGCTAACGGTCCGAATCGCGAAAGAGTTGGAGATCCAGGACCTCAACCGCATCGAAGACATACGGACCCTGCTTTACGCCGACGACGTTGCAGTAATTGCGCATAGTGTCACGGAGCTTCAACAGATTGTAAATGTCGTGGCGACATTCGTGGAGGACTATCGGCTTGAAATCAACCTGAAACCGGGCAAGACGGAAGTCATGCCGATATACGGGCACGCCAAGTCAAAAAAGTCGCCCCCATGCGTGAGGTTCCGGGGCAAGGTTCTCAACGTCACCGACCACTACAAATACCTGGAGTTCTGCTCACCACGGACACCCTCTCCGATAAACCGCAAGCGAAGCGGGCGGCGGAAATCACTGTAGCGGGAACGGCTGCCTACCCCCTCTGGATTGCCCACGAAGTTCCAGCGCGTCTTCGGCTGATGAATCGGCAGCAAGTGGTTGGCGCAAAGTTGCTGTACGCATCGGCTTTTTGGGATCTGCCGGGCGCCAACAAGCTGAGTAAGCTGGAGGGCGCGTTGGTAGCGCCCCTGCGGGTCATCTTGGGTGTTGGTACGCGCACAAGCGGCTGCATCACCAGGGGTTTAGGCCGCACGCCGAGTTTTAGCATCCTTGCCAAGGCGGCCCGGCTTCGGTTCCTAGGGCGCATCGAGTTACTGGGCAACACAGCGCTAACACGCGGCTTTACAACACGGGTCGGTGCAAATGGAAGGAAGATACGGAAAATTTGATCTTAGCAGATCACAGGCTGCGGGAGGGCTTGGATGCGCTCAAGCGGGTCGTGAACGAAGATGGCACGGTAGATGATAAGGACTGGCGGGCCGCTCTGGCGAACTGGAACGAGGTGGTAAAGCAATGGTCTGTCCGGCAGGAAGTAGCTGGCTGGGACCGGCAGGCTAAGCCCTCTGATGGGCTTAGGGTGCTGCTTAGCCAGATGTCTTCCCGCTCTGCTTTCCCACGTTGGCGGGCGCTGGAGGGGGGAAGTCAGAACCTTATCAGAAGGCGATTGTTGAGCTGCAACAATCGCCTTCGCCTCTACCGATCCAATTTGGCTCATGCTCGCCGGACTGCTCAAGCTGTTTCGCCTTGTGTGGCACTGAGGTTAACGAGTCTTTACGTCACTTCCTGCTGCATCGCCCAACGTTTGCAAGCTCTCGTGAGGCACTGTTTAAGTTTATCAATGAGGCGCAAGCCCAGCAGCCCCTCATGCTGAATCGAGGAGGGCTTTATCACAGGGAACTGCGGGAGTCGGAGGAGGAGATGAGGCTCTTCAAAGAGGAATGGCTGAAGGGGGAGGATGAAAAGATGGCGGGGATGCTCGGCGTTTTGTTTATCCCTGTCCCAGAAGAGGTGGAGGAGGAGTTAGGAAGGTTTGTTGCCACCATCTGGAAGGAGTGGGAGGAGTTGGAGGCGCAGATCAGGGAGGCAGAGGGGGCGGAGGAGGAGGAGGAGGTGATCGACCTCACGGTCGTTCAGGAGGTGGGTAGAAGGAGGGGAAGGCCTAGTCAGGTAGAATGTCTGGCTAGATCTGTTGTAGGTGGAGGTCAGCGCAGCGTCGCGGACTTCTTCTCGGCAGATAACTCCTCTCACTCCTTGCACCCACTTGCACATGCACAGCATGCTCATTTGCACATTGCACCGCCAGTCGAGTCTTTGGAGCGGAGCCGCGTCACCGAACGGCCCCGTGCTACCAATGGAGGCACATGTCCGACAGGATCAAAGGCCAATTGACTGATAAGTCTATTATTATTATTATTATTATTATTATTATTATTATCATTATTTTGGACACCGTGATAGCCCAGTGGTCAAGTTCTACCATCTGGGCCCTGTCGCCAGTTCGATTCCCGTCGGTGCCACCAGTATTTTCATTGAACATACCGATCCGTCTGGACCAGTATTTTCATTGAACATACCGATCCGTCTGGACCAGTATTTTCATTGAACATACCGGCCCGTCTGGAAGTGTTGGAACTGCCCTTGCGGGGGTGTCATTAGAGCTTATCGTCAATTCTTCGTACTCCCCTCACGGGTGAGACGATGGAGGCGCATGTGCAGAAATGCATCAGCCATTGACAGAGAAGCACTATTATCATTATTATTATTATTATTATTATTATTATTATTATTTAGGGAGTACATAGGCCATCGGTCCTTTCCATGGGCTGATTGGTATAAAGCTCCTAGAGTAATGTTCTATGCCGTCACTTCCTTTATTCCACCGATTGGTGTGGAGACTTTCCTTATGGAATGGAGGACTGGATGCACATGGCCTTTTGGCTCAGCAATTGGCAGGAGATACACTATTATTGTTATTATTATTATTATTATCATTATCATTATTATCGTTATCATTATTATTATCATTATTATTATTATTATTTGGACACCGTGATAGCCCAGTGGTCAAGTTCTACCATCTGGGCCCTGTCGCCAGTTCGATTCCCGTCGGTGCCACCAGTATTTTCATGGAACATACCGGTCCGTCTGGAAGTGTTGGACAAACTGCCCGTGTGGGGGTGTCATTAGAGCCTATCGTCAATTCTTCGTACTCCCCTCACGGGTGAGACGATGGAGGCGCATGTGCAGATTTGCATCAGCCATTGACAGAGAAGCACTATTATTATTATTATTATTATTATTATTATTATTGCCCAGTGGTCAAGTTCTACCATCTGAGCCCTGTCGCCAGTTCGATTCCCGTCGGTGCCACCAGTATTTTCATTGAACATACCGGTCTATTTCTGGACCAGTATTTTCATTGAACATACCGGCCCGTCTGGAAGTGTTGGAACTGCCCTTGCGGGGGTGTCATTAGAGCTTATCGTCAATTCTTCGTACTCCCCTCATGGGTGAGACGATGGAGGCGCATGTGCAGAAATGCATCAGCCATTGACAGAGAGGCACTATTATTATTATTATTATTATTATTATTATTATTATTATTATTATTCAGATATAGTAAATCTGCCTTGGAGTGTTGACTGTGACATATTTGAGGGAAATCCCGATGAAAAAACCTAGTCACACTTGCTAAACAGAGTTCCAGCCCAATGGCCTCAAGGCGTTAAACTGTGACGCCAACTCATAACCCTTTGGTGGTAGATGCTGGGGAGGAGGGTCGTTGCGCGCGTAAAAGATCTTAAACTCCGCATATGCTGGTTGATAGCCCAGGACCCAGCAGACACCAGATTGTTATGGGTGGGGTTTCGAGGCAGCTCTAGCAACCGCGCTTGGTGTATGCACTTGCACATTCGGTGACGTCTTGCAAGAGGTTGCTGGGACTGCGGAATAACCTCGGCTTAGTGCAGTCTTGCCCTCAGGAGCTCCATCGGTGGCCCCGATCATCAGGCGAGAGACTGACACGGGGGGGTGGAGGACCTCGAACAAGGGTATTGGAGGCTTATGTCCGTTGAGGATATGCCATTAGCTGCATCAGTACGCCTCAGATATAGTATTATTATTATTATTATTATTATTATTAGTATTATTATTAGTATTATTATTATTAGTATTAGGGAGTACATAGGCCATCGGTCCTTTCCATGGGCTGATTGGTATAAAGCTCCTAGAGTAATGTTCTATGCCGTCACTTCCTTTATTCCACCGATTGGTGTGGAGACTTTCCTTATGGAATGGAGGACTGGATGCACATGGCCTTTTGGCTCAGCAATTGGCAGGAGATACACTATTATTACTATTATTATTACTATTATTATTACTATTATTAGTATTATTATTATTATTATTATTATTATTATTATTATTGGACACCGTGATAGCCCAGTGGTCAAGTTCTACCATCTGGGCCCTGTCGCCAGTTCGATTCCCGTCGGTGCCACCAGTATTTTCATTGAACATACCGGTCCGTCTGGAAGTGTTGGAACTGCCCTTGCGGGGGTGTCATTAGAGCCTATCGTCAATTCTTCGTACTCCCCTCACGGGTGAGACGATGGAGGCGCATGTGCAGATTTGCATCAGCCATTGACAGAGAAGCACTATGATTATTATTATTATTATTATTATTATTATTATTATTATTATTATTGACACCGTGATAGCCCAGTGGTCAAGTTCTACCATCTGGGCCCTGTCGCCAGTTCGATTCCCGTCGGTGCCACCAGTATTTTCATTGAACATACCGGTCTATTTCTGGACCAGTATTTTCATTGAACATACCGGCCCGTCTGGAAGTGTTGGAACTGCCCTTGCGGGGGTGTCATTAGAGCTTATCGTCAATTCTTCGTACTCCCCTCACGGGTGAGACGATGGAGGCGCATGTGCAGAAATGCATCAGCCATTGACAGAGAAGCACTATTATTATTATTATTATTATTATTATTATTATTATTATTATTACTGGACACCGTGATAGCCCAGTGGTCAAGTTCTACCATCTGGGCCCTGTCGCCAGTTCGATTCCCGTCGGTGCCACCAGTATTTTCATTGAACATACCGGTCTATTTCTGGACCAGTATTTTCATTGAACATACCGGCCCGTCTGGAAGTGTTGGAACTGCCGTTGCGGGGTGTCATTAGAGCTTATCGTCAATTCTTCGTACTCCCCTCACGGGTGAGACGATGGAGGCGCATGTGCAGAAATGCATCAGCCATTGACAGAGAAGCACTATTATTATTATTATTATTATTATTATTGGATGGAGCACCTCGAACAAGGGCATGGAGGCTCATGTCCGGAAACGGATCGTGCCATCAGCTGCATCAGTATGCCTTAGAGGAAGTATATCTTTCTTCTCGGAGTGTTGACTGTGATGTATTTGAGGGTAACACCTGATGATAAAAACTTAGTCACGCTTGTTTATCAGAGCTCCTGCCAAATGGCCTTACGGCGTTAAACTGTGATGCAAACTCAAAACCATTTGGTGGATGATGCTGGGGAGGAGGGTCGTTGGGCGCCTGTCGAAGATCTTAAACTCCGCTATGCCGGTTGATATCCCGTGGACCCGGCGGATACCAAATTGTTATGGGTGGGGTTTTGAGGTAGTTCTAGCAACCATGCTTGGTGTACGCACTTGCACATGCGGCAACGTTTTGCAAGAGGTTGTTGGGACTGCGGAATAACCTCGGCTTAGTGCAGTCTTGCCCTCAGGAGCTCCATCGGTGGCCCCTATAATCAGTCGAGAGACTGACTAGGTGGGGATGGAGCACCTCCAACAAGGGCATGGAGGCTCATGTCCGGAAACGGATCGTGCCATCAGCTGCATCAGTATGCCTTAGAGGAAGTATATTATTATTATTATTATTATTGTTATTGGACACCGTGATAGCCCAGTGGTCAAGTTCTACCATCTGGGCCCTGTCGCCAGTTCGATTCCCGTCGGTGCCACCAGTATTTTCATTGAACATACCGGTCTATTTCTGGACCAGTATTTTCATTGAACATACCGGCCCGTCTGGAAGTGTTGGAACTGCCCTTGCGGGGGTGTCATTAGAGCTTATCGTCAATTCTTCGTACTCCCCTCACGGGTGAGACGATGGAGGCGCATGTGCAGAAATGCATCAGCCATTGACAGAGAAGCACTATTATTATTATTATTATTATTATTATTATTATTATTATTATTATTATTATCACTGAAACGTGTTGGGAGTAGGGGGTGGGGGAAAATGGAAAATGTGTCCCCCCCCCCCCCACACACACACACATTTTCGCATTGCTGTCCCTATAAATCATGGTTTGTGGGAACCAGGAGTAGTTGGGTGCTCATATTTGCAGGGTGGCTAGCCCCAGGCTCGATCTTGATGCTGGTATAATTTTTTTTGGAATTCACACAAATTAGGGAGTGTCCTGAATCCCAAAATTTCTTGTTTTTTCCCCCATCCGTCCCTATAAATCATGGTTTGTGGGAACCAGGAGGATTGCGAGCTCATATTTGCAGCCTGGCTAGCCCAGACTCGATGTTGATGCTGCTATAATTTTTTCGGATTTCACGCAAATATTTGCGTTAGGGGAGTACTGAATGCCGAAATTCTGTTTTTTTGGGTCTATTTTCTGCACCCCCTGTCCCTATAAACAATGATTTGTGTGAACCAGGAGGAGTTGGGAGCTCATATTTGCACGGTAGCTAGCCCCAGACGCGATGTTGATGTTGATATAATTTTGTTGCAATGCACGCAAATATTTGCGTTAGGGAAGTGTCCTGAATGCCAAATTTCCTTGTTGTTGGGAGTACTTGCCGGAGGTTCGGGCATTTGAACGCACCCTGTCGACGGGCAAGGGGGGGGGGGGGGGGGGGGGGGGGGGGTCGGGGTCCCTCCCCCTGGGAACCCCAGCCTGTAATTGTACGTACCTTACGCGAATGAGCCGGCACCAAAATGAATGGCTGAGAATGCTCCAAGGCTCTAAGAGTTGTGCCAGAAGGGTTTATGCCGCTTACCTTCGGCAATTGAACGTACCCTGTCGACTGTGGCAAGGGGGAAGGGGTCCGGGGGGCCCTCCCCCGGGAATCCAAGCCCTGCAATCGTACGTACCGAAGCGAATCAGCCGGCACCAAAATGAATGGCTCAGACTCCTCCAAGGCTCTAAGAGTTGTGCCAGCAGGGTTTATGCCGGTTACCTTCGGCAATTGAACTTATCCTGTCGACTGTGGAAAGGGGGGGGGGGGGGTCCCCCGTCCCCCCCATAACCCACCCCCGCAATCGTACGCACCCGAAGCGATTTTGCTGGCGCCAAAATGAATCGCTGAGAATGCTCCAAGGCTCCCAAAGTTGGTCCACGAAGGTTGAGAGGCTGATTTTTTGGTTTTCACAATCTCGGGACGCGCTCTAGGTAGTGAACCAATAAAAAAGAGATGTACGAAGATTTTGGTAAAGTAGTGCCAATTAAATGGCTGCGAAGTTGTGCTAGAGAGGCTTAGAGGCTGATTCTTTGTGTTGTCGCAAAATTGTCATGAGCTCTTTTTTTCGGGATATAGTTGAAATTATGAAATTGGAATGTAATGAAAAAAGTAGTGCCAAAATATGGCTGAGACTGCTCCAACTATAAAAGCTGTGCATGTGAGAATGAGAGGAAAAAGCGACCTTGGGAAGAGGGAGGGGGGGGGGGGGTGCGCAAATTCGCGCACCGTAAACCATCATTTCAGGTGTTGGCGCAGCCCCTAGTTATTATTATTATTATTATTATTATTATTATTATTATTATTATTATTATTATTATTATTATTATTATTAGTGGCATTGCGAGAGCCCAGTGGTCAAGTTCAATACCATTGGGACCTATCGCCAATTCGATTCCCGTCGGTGCCAGTATTTTCAAAGTATGTTTACCTTGAAAGTATTGGTATGTCTGGAAGGCTTGGAGCTGCCCTGCGGGTGTGTCAGTAGAGCTTTCGGTCAAATCTTCGTACTCCCTTCCCGGCTGAGACGATGGAGGCAAATGTGCAGATTTGCATCCGCCATCGACAGAGAAGCACCGTTATGATGATGATGATGATTATTATTATTATTATTATTATTATTATTATTATTATTATTATTATTATTATTATTATTATTATTATTATTATTTTGGACACCGTGATAGCCCAGTGGTCAAGTTCTACCATCTGGGCCCTGTCGCCAGTTCGATTCCCGTCGGTGCTACCAGTATTTTCATTGAACATACCGATCCGTCTGGACCAGTATTTTCATTGAACATACCGGCCCGTCTGGAAGTGTTGGAACTGCCCTTGCGGGGGTGTCATTAGAGCTTATCGTCAATTCTTCGTGCTCCCCTCACGGGTGAGACGATGGAGGCGCATGTGCAGAAATGCATCAGCCATTGACAGAGAAGCACTATTATTATTATTATTATTATTATTATTATTATTATTATTATTATTATCATTATTATTATGGACACCGTGATAGCCCAGTGGTCAAGTTCTACCATCTGAGCCCTGTCGCCAGTTCGATTCCCGTCGGTGCCACCAGTATTTTCATTGAACATACCGGTCTATTTCTGGACCAGTATTTTCATTGAACATACCGGCCCGTCTGGAAGTGTTGGAACTGCCCTTGCGGGGGTGTCATTAGAGCTTATCGTCAATTCTTCGTACTCCCCTCACGGGTGAGACGATGGAGGCGCATGTGCAGAAATGCATCAGCCATTGACAGAGAGGCACTATCATTATTATTATTGTTATTATTATGGACACCGTGATAGCCCAGTGGTCAAGTTCTACCATCTGGGCCCTGTCGCCAGTTCGATTCCCGTCGGTGCCACCAGTATTTTCATTGAACATACCGGTCCGTCTGGAAGTGTTGGAACTGCCCTTGCGGGGGTGTCATTAGAGCCTATCGTCAATTCTTCGTACTCCCCTCACGGGTGAGACGATGGAGGCGCATGTGCAGATTTGCATCAGCCATTGACAGAGAAGCACTATTATTGTTATTATTATTATTATTATTATTAGTACATAGGCCATCGGTCCTTTCCATGGGCTGATTGGTATAAAGCTCCTAGAGTAATGTTCTATGCCGTCACTTCCTTTATTCCACCGATTGGTGTGGAGACTTTCCTTATGGAATGGAGGACTGGATGCACATGGCCTTTTGGCTCAGCAATTGGCAGGAGATACACTATTCTTATTATTATTATTATTATTATTATCATTATTATTATTATCCCTGAAAGGTGTTGGACAAGGGGGTGGGGGGTTTGGGGGGAGGGGGAAAATGAAAATTGTGTACCCTTCCCCCCACCTCCCCCCCCCCCCAGCATTTCCGCACCCCTGTCGGAATAAATCATGGTTTGTCTGAACGAAGAGGAGCTGGGAGCTCATATTTGCAGGTTGGCTAGCCCCAGACTCGATGTTGATGCTGATATGATGTTTTTGGAATTCACGCAAATATTTGCGTTAGGGCAGTGTTCTGAACGCCAAAATTCCTTTTTTTTCGCACCCCTGTCGGAATAAATCATGGTTTGTGTGAACCAGGAGTTGGGAGCTCATATTGGCAGGGTGGTTAGCCCCAGACTCGATCTTGATGCTGGTTTGATTTTTTTTAGAATTCACGTAAATATTTGCGTTAGGGGAGTGTTCTGAATGCCAAATTTCCTTGTTTTTTGGGAGTACTTGCCAGCGCCTCCGGCAATTGAACGTACCCTGTCGACGGGGCAGGGGGGTCCGGGGACCCTCCCCCCGGGAACCCAAGCCCGGCGATTGTACGTACCAGTTTAGGTCGCGGGGGGCACCCACACCAGAAAATTGAGGTCATGTGCCACCAGGCGCCGTTAGCGCACAACAGAGGGAGTTAGCGGCTGATATTTGGTGTATCCGATACTTCTTGATGAGCTCTCTTCGAAAATATAAAGGTTGTGGCGCCGGGTGGCCTGCGCACTGGAAAATTGAGGTTTTTTCTGCCACCAGGCGCCGTTTGCGCACACCAGAGGGAGTTTGAGGCTGATGTTTGGTGTACCCGACACCTCTCGGTGCGCTCTCTTCGGAGATAAAAAAGTTTTGGTGGCGGGTGGCACAAAAACTAAAATTTTTTGTGCCACCAGAGCTTACACTTGCGTTCTGCTGGTACCTCCGGCAATTGAACGTACCCTGTCGACGGGAAAGGGGGGGTCCGGGGTCCCTTTCCCCCGGGAACCCCAGCCCGAGGGGGGGAGGGGGGGGTGGTTGCGCTTCGGGGTGCGCGATGCGCACCGCAAACCATCCTTTCAGGTGTTGACGCAGCCCCTAGTTATTATTATCCCTGACAGGTGTTGGTGAAGGGGGTGGGGGGTTTGGGGGAGGGGGAAAATGGAACCCCCCCCCCCCCCTCCAACCGTCCACCCCCGCATTTCGGCACCCCTGTCGGAATAAATCATGGTTTGTGGGAACCAGGAGGAGTTGGGAGCTCATATTGGCAAGGTGGCTAGCCCCAGACTCGATGTTGATGCTGGTATTATTTTTTTGAAATTCACGCAAATATTTGCGTTAGGAGAGTGTCCTGAATGCCAAAATTCCTTTTTTTTCGCACCCCTGTCGGAATAAATCATGTTTTGTGAGAACCAGGAGGAGTTGGGAGCTCATATTTGCAGGATCCCTAGCCTCAGACTCGATGTTGATGCTGGTATAATTTTTTTGGAATTCACGCAAATATTTACGTTAAGGGAGTGTCCTGAATGCTAAAATTCCTTGTTTTTTAGCCTATTTTCTGCTCTCCCATCGGAATAAATGATGGGTGGCAACCAGGAGGAGGGAGCTCATATTGGCAGGGTTGCTAGCCCCAGACTCGATGTTGATGCTGATATAGTTTTTTTGGAATTGACGCATATATTTGCGTTGGGGGAGTGTCCTGAATGCCAAATTTCGTTTTTTAGCAGTTCTTGCCAGTGCCTCCGGCAATTGAACGTACCCTGTCGACGGGGCAGGGGGGGGGTCCGGGGGCCCTCCCCCCGGGAACCCAAGCCCTGCAATTGTACGTACCCGATTAGGTCGCCGGTGGCACCCAAACCAGAAAATTAGGGTCTTTTTGCCACCAGGCGCCGTTTGCGCACACCAGAGGGAGTTAGCGGCTGATATTTGGACACTTCTTGATGAGCTCTCTTCGAAAATATAAAAATTGTGGTGCCCGGTGGCATACACACCGTAAAATTGAGGTTTTTGCGCGACCAGGCGCCGTTTGCGCACACCAGAGGAAGTTTGAGGCCCATGTTTGGTGTACCCGACACCTCTCGGTGCGCTCTCTTCGGGGATAAAAAAGTTTTGATGGCGGGTGGAACAAAAACCAGAGATTTTAGGTTTTTTGTGCCACCAGAGCTTACACTTGCGTTCTGCTGGTACCTCCGGTAATTGAACGTACCCTGTCGACGGGAAAGGGGGGGTCCGAGTGGCTCTCCCCCCGGGAACCCCAGCCCGAGGGGGGGGGGGGGGGGGGGGTGCGCTGCGCGCACGCACCGCAAACCATCCTTTCAGGTGTTGGCGCAGCCCCTAGTCATTATTATTATTATTATTATTATTTATTATTATTGTTATTATTATTGTTATTATTATTGTTATTATGGACACTGTGATAGCCCAGTGGTCAAGTTCTACCATCTGGGCCCTGTCGCCAGTTCGATTCCCGTCGGTGCCACCAGTATTTTCATTGAACATACCGGTCCGTCTGGAAGTGTTGGAACTGCCCTTGCGGGGGTGTCATTAGAGCCTATCGTCAATTCTTCGTACTTCCCTCACGGGTGAGACGATGGAGGCGCATGTGCAGATTTGCATCAGCCATTGACAGAGAAGCACTATTATTGTTATTATTATTATTATTATCCCTGAAAGGTGTTGGTGAAGGAGGAGGGGGAAAATGAAAATTGTGTACCCCCCCCCCCCCACCCCGCGTTTTCGCACCCCTTTCGGAATAAATCATGGTTTGAGGGAACGAGGAGGAGTTGGGGGCTCATATTTGCAGGGTGGCTAGCCCCAGAATGGATGTTGGTGCTGATATGATTTTTTTGAAATTCACGCAAATATTTGCGTTAGGGGAGTGTCCTGAAGGCCAAAATTCCTTGTTTTTTTTCGCACCCCAATCGGAATAAATCATGGTTTGTGTGAACCAGAAGGAGTTGGGAGCTCATATTGACAGGGTGGCTAGCCCCAGACTCGATGTTGATGCTGATATGGTTTTTTTGGAATTCACGCAAATATTTGCGTTAGGGAAGTGTCCTGAATGCCAAAATGCCTTGTTTTTTTAGCCTTTTTTGCACCCTCGTCGGAATAAATCATGGTTTGTGTGAAGCAGGAGGAGTTGCGAGCTCATATTGATAGGGTGGCTAGCCTCAGACTGGATCTTGATGCTGATATAATTTTTTATGAATTCACGCAAATATTTGCGTTAGGGGAGTGTCCTGAACGCCAAAATTCCTTGTTTTTTTGGCCTTTTTTTGCACCCCACATGGGAATAAATCATGGTTTGTGTGAACCAGGAGGGTTTTGGAGCTCATATTGGCAGGGTGCTTAGCAGCAGACTCGATATTGATGCTGGTATAGTTTTTTTCGGAATTCACGCAAATATTTGCGTTAGGGGAGTGTCCTGAATGCCAAATTTCCTTGTTTTTTGGCAGTACTTGCCGGTGCCTCCGGCAATTGAACGTACCCTGTCGACGGGGCAGGGGGGTCCGGGGGGCCTTCCCCCGGGAACCCCAGCCCTGTGATTGTTCGTACCCGTTCTGGTCGCGGGTGGCACCCACACCTGAAAATTGAGGTCATGTGCCACCAGCGCCCTTTGCGGCACCTCCGGCAGTTCAACGTACCCTGTCGAAGGGAAAGGGGGCGGGAGGGGAGGGGGGGGTGGGGTGGGGGGGGGGGGGGGGGGGGGGGTGGGGGCCTCCAAAAAGTGATAAGAAGTGGGGCTGGCGGGGTTTGGTGCGTTCGCGCACCGGTAAACCATCCTTTCAGGTGTTGGCGCAGCCCCTAGTTATTATTATTATTATTATTACTATTATTATTATTATTATTATTATTGTTATTATGGACACCGTGATAGCCCAGTGGTCAAGTTGTACCATCTGGGCCCTGTCGCCAGTTCGATTCCCGTCGGTGCCACCAGTAATTTTATTGAACATACCGGTCCGTCTGGAAGTGTTGAACTGCCCGTGCGGGGGTGTCATTAGAGCCTATCGTCAATTCTTCGTACTCCCCTCACGGGTGAGACGATGGAGGCGCATGTGCAGATTTGCATCAGCCATTGACAGAGAAGCACTATTATTATTATTATTATTATTATTATTATTATTATTATTATTATTATTATTGACACCGTGATAGCCCAGTGGTCAAGTTCTACCATCTGGGCCCTGTCGCCAGTTCGATTCCCGTCGGTGCCACCAGTATTTTCATTGAACATACCGGTCTATTTCTGGACCAGTATTTTCATTGAACATACCGGCCCGTCTGGAAGTGTTGGAGCTGCCCTTGCGGGGGTGTCATTAGAGCTTATCGTCAATTCTTCGTACTCCCCTCACGGGTGAGACGATGGAGGCGCATGTGCAGAAATGCATCAGCCATTGACAGAGAAGCACTATTATTATTATTATTATTATTATTTGGACACCGTGATAGCCCAGTGGTCAAGTTCTACCATCTGGGCCCTGTCGCCAGTTCGATTCCCGTCGGTGCCACCAGTATTTTCATTGAACATACCGATCCGTCTGGACCAGTATTTTCATTGAACATACCGGCCCGTCTGGAAGTGTTGGAACTGCCCTTGCGGGGGTGTCATTAGAGCTTATCGTCAATTCTTCGTACTCCCTCACGGGTGAGACGATGGAGGCGCATGTGCAGAAATGCATCAGCCATCGACAGAGAAGCACTATTATTATTATTATTATTATATTATTATTATTATTATCGCTGAAAGGTGTTGGTCAAGGGGTGGGGGGTTTGGGGGGAGAGGAAAATGAAAATTGTGTACCCCTTAGCGGCCCCCCCCCCCAGCATTTCCGCACCCCTTTCGGAATAAATCATGGTTTGTGGGAACGAGGAGGAGTTGGGAGCTCATATTGGCAGGTTGGCTAGCCCCAGACTCGATGTTGATGCTGACATGATGTTTTTGGAATTCACGCAAATATTTGCGTTAGGGGAGTGTCCTGAATGCCTAAATTCCTTGTTTTTTTTCGCACCCCTGTCGGAATAAATCATGCTTTGTGTGAACCAGGAGGAGTTGGGAGCTCAGAATGACAGGGTGGCTAGCCCCAGACTCGATATTGATGCTGATATAATTTTTGGAATTCGCGTAAATATTTGCGTTAGGTGAGTGTCCTGAACGCCGCAATTCCTTGTTTTCTTAGCCTATTTTCTGCTCTCCCATCGGAATAAATCATGGTTTGTGGGAACCAGGAGGAGTTGGATAGCTCATATTGCCAGGGTGGTTAGCAGCAGACTCGATCTTGATGCTGGTATGATTTGTTGGGAATTCACGCAAATATTTGCGTTAGGGGAGTGTCCTGAATGCCAAATTTCCTTGTTTTTTGGGCAGTACTTGCCGGTGCCTCCGGCAATTGAACGTACCCTGTCGACGGGGCAGGGGGGGTCCGGGGGGTCCTCCCCCCGGGAACCCCAGCCCGGCGATTGTTCGTACCCGTTTTGGTCGCGGGTGGCACCCACACCAGAAAATTGAGGTCTTGTCCCACCAGCCGCCCTCCGGCACTTGAACCTACCCTGTCGACGGGAAAGGGTGAGTCCGGGGGCCCTCCCCCCGGGAACCCTAGCCCGGCGATTGTACGTACCAGTTTTGGTCGCGGGTGGAACCCACACCAGAAAATTGAGGTTTTTGCACCACCACGCGCCGTTTGCGCACACCAGAGGGAGTTAGCGGCTGACATTTGGTGTATCTGACACTTCTTGATGAGCTCTCTTCGAAAATATAAAAATCGTGG
The DNA here is from genome assembly GCA_019918135.1 of Paulinella micropora. Classification (NCBI taxonomy): domain Eukaryota; phylum Cercozoa; class Imbricatea; order Euglyphida; family Paulinellidae; genus Paulinella; species Paulinella micropora. Next base: position 8,051 of record WBZZ01006430.1, on the reverse strand, counting down.
CGCCGGGTGGCATAAACACAAGAAAATTGAGGGTTATGCGCCACCATGCGCCGTTTGCGCAAACCCGAGGGATTTTGAGGCTGATGTTTGGTGTACCGGACACCTCTAGGTGCGCTCTCTTCGGAGATGAAAAATTTTGTTGGCGGGTGGCACAAAAACCAGAGATTTTAGGTTTTTGTGCCACCAGAGCTTACACTTGCGTTCTGCTGGTACCTCCGGCAATTGAACGTACCCTGTCGATAGGAAAGGGGGGGTCCGGGGGCCCTCCCCCGGGCAACTCCAGCCCTGTAATTGTATGTACCCGAAGCGATCTGCCGGCACCAAAATGAATGGCTGAGATTGCTCCAAGGCTGCAAAAGTTGTGCATGTGAGAATGAGAGGAAAAGCGACCTTGGGAGGGGGGGGGGGGGGGGGCGAAGCGCAGCGCAAACCATCCTTTCAGGTGTTGGCGCAGCCCCTAGTTATTATTATTATTATTATTATTATTATTATTATTATTATTATTATTATTATTTTGGACACCGTGATAGCCCAGTGGTCAAGTTCTACCATCTGGGCCCTGTCGCCAGTTCGATTCCCGTCGGTGCCACCAGTATTTTCATTGAACATACCGCTCCGTCTGGACCAGTATTTTCATTGAACATACCGGTCCGTCTGGAAGTGTTGGAACTGCCCTTGCGGGGGTGTCATTAGAGCTTATCGTCAATTCTTCGTACTCCCCTCACGGGTGAGACGATGGAGGCGCATGTGCAGAAATGCATCAGCCATTGACAGAGAAGCACTATTATTATTATTATTATTATTATTATTATTATTGAATGGAGGCACATGTCCAGGATCTGGATCTGATGCTATAGTCTGAGGAAGCCTATTATTATTATTATTATTATTATTATTATTATTATTATTTATTTCTGGACCAGTATTTTCATTGAACATACCGGCCCGTCTGGAAGTGTTGGAACTGCCCTTACGGGGGTGTCATTAGAGCTTATCGTCAATTCTTCGTACTCCCCTCACGGGTGAGACGATGGAGGCGCATGTGCAGAAATGCATCAGCCATTGACAGAGAAGCACTATATGGACACCGTGATAGCCCAGTGGTCAAGTTCTACCATCTGGGCCCTGTCGCCAGTTCGATTCCCGTCGGTGCCACCAGTATTTTCATTGAACATACCGGTCTATTTCTGGACCAGTATTTTCATTGAACATACCGGCCCGTCTGGAAGTGTTGGAACTGCCCTTGCGGGGGTGTCATTAGAGCTTATCGTCAATTCTTCGTACTCCCCTCACGGGTGAGACGATGGAGGCGCATGTGCAGAAATGCATCAGCCATTGACAGAGAAGCACTATTATTATTATTATTATTATTATTATTATTATTATTATTATTATTATTATTTTGGACACCGTGATAGCCCAGTGGTCAAGTTCTACCATCTGGGCCCTGTCGCCAGTTCGATTCCCGTCGGTGCCACCAGTATTTTCATTGAACATACCGATCCGTCTGGACCAGTATTTTCATTGAACATACCGGCCCGTCTGGAAGTGTTGGAACTGCCCTTGCGGGGGTGTCATTAGAGCTTATCGTCAATTCTTCGTACTCCCCTCACGGGTGAGACGATGGAGGCGCATGTGCAGAAATGCATCAGCCATTGACAGAGAAGCACTATTATTATTATTATTATTATTATTGTTATTATTATTATTATTATTATTATTATTATTATTATTATTATTATTATTTGGACACCGTGATAGCCCAGTGGTCAAGTTCTACCATCTGGGCCCTGTCACCAGTTCGATTCCCGTCGGTGCCACCAGTATTTTCATTGAACATACCGATCCGTCTGGACCAGTATTTTCATTGAACATACCGGCCCCCGTCTGGAAGTGTTGGAACTGCCCTTGCGGGGGTGTCATTAGAGCTTATCGTCAATTCTTCGTACTCCCCTCACGGGTGAGACGATGGAGGCGCATGTGCAGAAATGCATCAGCCATTGACAGAGAAGCACTATTATTATTATTATTATTATTATTATTATTAGTGGCACCGCGATAGCCCAGTGGTTTAGGTCTACCGTCTGGGACCTGTCGCCAGTTCGATTCCCGTCGGTGCCAGTATTTTCAAAGGATACTTTCTTTGAAATTATTGGTCTGTCTGGAAGGCTTGGAGCTGCCTTGCGGGGGTGTCAGTAGAGCCTATCGTCAAATCTTCGTACTCCCCTCACGGGTGAGACGATGGAGGCACATGTGCAGAAATGCATTCGCAATTGACTGAGAAGCACTATTATTATTATTATTATTATCATTATTATTATCCCTGAAAGGTGTTGGAGAAGGGGGTGGGGGTTTGGGGCGAGGGAAAATGAAAATTGTGTACCCCACCCCCAACCACCCCCCCCTTTCTGCACCCCTGTCGGAATAAATGGTTTGTCGGAACGAGGAGGAGTTCCGAGCTAATATTTGCAGGGTGGTTAGCCCCAGACTCGATCTTGATGCTGATACAATTTTTTGGGAATTCACGTAAATATTTGCGTTAGGGCAGTGTCCTGAATGCCAAAATTCCTTGTTTTTTTTCGCACCACTGTCGAAATAAATCATGGTTTGTGTGAACCAGGAGGAGTTGGGAGCTCATATTGACAGGGTGGCTAGCCCCAGACTCGATGTTGATGCTGATATAATGTCTTTGGAATTCACACAAATATTTGCGTTAGGGCAGTGTCCTGAATGCCAAAATTCCTTGTTTTCTTAGCCTATCCCATCGGAATAAATCATGGTTTGTGGGAACCAGGAGGAGTTGGGAGCTCATATTGGCAGGGTGGTAGCAGCAGACTGGATCTTGATGCTGGTATAATTTTTTTGGAATTCACGTAAATATTTGCGTTAGGGCAGTGTCCTGAATGTCAAATTTCCTTGTTTTTTTTAGCCTTTTTTTGCACCCTCGTCGGAATAAATCATGGTTTGTGTGAACCAGGAGGAGTTGGGAGCTCATATTGGCAGGGTGGTTAGCCCCAGACTCGATCTTGATGCTGGTTTGATTTTTTTTAGAATTCACGCAAATATTTGCGTTAGGGGAGTGTTCTGAATGCCAAATTTCCTTGTTTTTTGGGAGTACTTGCCAGCGCCTCCGGCAATTGAACGTACCCTGTCGACGGGGCAGGGGGGTCCGGGGACCCTCCCCCCGGGAACCCAAGCCCGGCGATTGTACGTACCAGTTTAGGTCGCGGGGGGCACCCACACCAGAAAATTGAGGTCATGTGCCACCAGGCGCCGTTAGCGCACAACAGAGGGAGTTAGCGGCTGATATTTGGTGTATCCGATACTTCTTAATGAGCTCTCTTCGAAAATATAAAGGTTGTGGCGCCGGGTGGCCTGCGCACTGGAAAATTGAGGTTTTTTCTGCCACCAGGCGCCGTTTGCGCACACCAGAGGGAGTTTGAGGCTGATGTTTGGTGTACCCGACACCTCTCGGTGCGCTCTCTTCGGAGATAAAAATGTTTTGGTGGCGGGTGGCACAAAAACCAAAGATTTTAGTTTTTTGTGCCACCAGAGCTTACACTTGCGTTCTGCTGGTACCTCCGGCAATTGAACGTACCCTGTCGATAGGAAAGGGGGGGTCCGGGGTCCCTTTCCCCCGGGAACCCCAGCCCGAGGGGGGGGGGGGCACGCAGCGCACCGCAAACTATCCTTTCAGGTGTTGACGCAGCCCCTAGTTATTATTATTCTTATTATTATTTTTATCATTATTATTATTATTATTATTATTATTATTATTATTATTATTATTATTATTATTATTGACACCGTGATAGCCCAGTGGTCAAGTTCTACCATCTGGGCCCTGTCGCCAGTTCGATTCCCGTCGGTGCCACCAGTATTTTCATTGAACATACCGATCCGTCTGGACCAGTATTTTCATTGAACATACCGGCTCGTCTGGAAGTGTTGGAACTGCCCTTGCGGGGGTGTCATTAGAGCTTATCGTCAATTCTTCGTACTCCCCTCACGGGTGAGACGATGGAGGCGCATGTGCAGAAATGCATCAGCCATTGACAGAGAATCACTATTATTATTATTATTATTATTATTATTATTATTATTATTATTATATTATTCTTAGGGAGTACATAGGCCATCGGTCCTTTCCATGGGCTGATTGGTATAAAGCTCCTAGAGTAATGTTCTATGCCGTCACTTCCTTTATTCCACCGATTGGTGTGGAGACTTTCCTTATGGAATGGAGGACTGGTTGCACATGGCCTTTTGGCTCAGCAATTGGCAGGAGATACACTATATTATTCTTATTATTATTATTCTTATTATTATTATTATTACATTATTATTATTATTATTATTATTATTATTATTATTATTATTATTATCATTATTACTATTGTGGCACCGCGATAGCCCAGTGGTCAAGGTCAATACCATATGGGATTTGTCGCCAATTCGAATCCCGTCGGTGCCAGTATTTTCAAAGTATGTTTTCCTTGAAAGTATTGGTATGTCTGGAAGGCTTGGAGCTGCCCTGCGGGTGTGCCAGTAGAGCTTTCGGTCAAATCTTCGTACTCCCTTCCCGGGTGAGACGATGGAGGCACATGTGCAGATTTGCATCCGCCATCGACAGAGAAGCACTATTATGATTATTATTATTATTATTATTATTATTATTATTGTTATTATTATTATTATTATTATTATTATTATTATTATTATTAATGGCACCGCGATAGCCCAGTGGTTTAGGTCTACCGTCTGGGCCCTGTCGCCAGTTCGATTCCCGTCGGTGCCAGTATTTTCAAAGGATATTTTCTTTGAAAGTATTGGTCTGTCTGGAAGGCTTGGAGCTGCCTTGCGGGGGTGTCAGTAGAGCCTATCGTCAAATCTTCGTACTCCCCTCACGGGTGAGACGATGGAGGCACATGTGCAGAAATGCATTCGCCATTGACTGAGAAGCACTATTATTATTATTATTATTATTATTATTATTATTATTATTATTATTATTATTATTATTATTATTATTATTATTCAGCCCAATGGCCTCAAGGCGTTAAACTGTGACGCCAACTCATAACCCTTTGGTGGTAGATGCTGGGGAGGAGGGTCGTTGCGCGCGTAAAAGATCTTAAACTCCGCATATGCTGGTTGATAGCCCAGGACCCAGCAGACACCAGATTGTTATGGGTGGGGTTTCGAGGCAGCTCTAGCAACCGCGCTTGGTGTATGCACTTGCACATTCGGTGACGTCTTGCAAGAGGTTGCTGGGATAACCTCGGCTTAGTGCAGTCTTGCCCTCAGGAGCTCCATCGGTGGCCCCGATCATCAGGCGAGAGACTGACACGGGGGGGTGGAGGATCTCGAACAAGGGTATTGCAGGCTTATGACCGTTGAGGATATGCCATTAGCTGCATCAGTACGCCTCAGATATAGTAAATTGTATTATTATTATTATTATTATTACTATTATGGACACCGTGATAGCCCAGTGGTCAAGTTCTAGCATCTGGGCCCTGTCGCCAGTTCGATTCCCGTCGGTGCCACCAGTATTTTCATTGAACATACCGGTCCGTCTGGAAGTGTTGGAACTGCCCTTGCGGGGGTGTCATTAGAGCCTATCGTCAATTCTTCGTACTCCCCTCACGGGTGAGACGATGGAGGCGCATGTGCAGATTTGCATCAGCCATTGACAGAGAAGCACTATTATTACTATTATCATTATTTTGGAGGGATGCACAGTATGGCACCCCACGGGAAGAGGAGGTGGTTGGGCCTCTTCCCACTGGTTCCGAGGCTATGTTGTTGTGTTGTTTTTTTAATGTTGTTGTTTTGTTGTTGTTTTGTTGTTGTTAGGGTCAGGGTTAGGGTTAGGGTTATGGTAAAGTTCAAATCTGTGGTGCACAAAATTTTTTGAGACTGTTTGTGAGTTGATCAAAACATGCCACATATATGAACCTGATGTTCCTTTGTATCGTGAATGAGTCAACATAGTGTACCAGTATCTAAATTTTTCTGATACTCCTGTAAATAAGCACTCGCTGATGGATACGCATAAGTGGAATGGGTGACATTCTGCCTTATGCAGGAGTCGACTGCAGTGATATCCAAGGAGCAGCAGCAGCTCCTGCTGGCGGAGCTGGCCCGTCGCCAACTGCATGCCGGCCCGTTTCCCAAAACCCACGCCGTCATTCCAAAAAGCCACAGTGCTATCGGTCTGACTAGCCGAGGACAACACTCTCAAACGTCTCCTAGAAGATCCTAATGCCAACCGGCTAGACACTTGGATTCTTTCGCTAGCTGGTGCGTTGAAGTCGGAGACTATACAAAAATATCTCGATGAAGGTACCATAAAGGTGCCGCGCTCGAAATCCGAAGGCTCTCCAAACTATTAGTTCAGAAGGTCATATTCGCAGTTTTTTTTTTTTTTTTTTTTTTTTTCAACCAGGACTGATCGTTGTTTGTCATCTTGTTTATCTTCTCTTAGATGTATGGCTTTCTGTGTATGCGTGTTCTTTTCTTGCGTTTGTTGCTTTCGTCATGCAATCGCTAAATCACTTATTCGTGCTTTCCTCCTTTTTCTGAACCGTTTCAACCTTCCTCCTCCTCCTCCCCCCCCCCCCCACACACACACACACACGCACACACCACCACCACTACCATACACCAACACACACAAGCCTGTTCTTTCCTTTCCATTCCTTGCTTCTCTTCTTCTTTTCGTCTTTTCATATTCCTTTCACGTTCTTCCTTTTATTGTCTTTTTTTTATCTTCTTCATTTTATTTCTTTCTTCTTTCTCTTCTTCTTGCTGGTTCCGTTCAGTCTCTGCACATCCTGTCCTTTCTCACACCATTTTCTTTTTCATTTTCCCCGTGCTTCTCTAGACCTTCAAACTTTTGTCCTTTTCACTTTCGTTGTTTTCCTCCTTTGTTTACAGCCTTTCTTTCTCCATTTCTGTTCCTTTACATTCGTATTTATTCCTTTTCTCTCCTCTCCTAATGTTTTAAACCCTCGTGTCCTTCCTTTTTCTTGTTCCTGTGTCTCTCTATGCACTTTGTTTAGAGATTATTTCGCACTCGTTAGGGATGAGCGGAAAGAGTAAGTATGAAAAATTAAATAGACAGCATCCTTGATCGGTTCTGCATCGGCTTCTGCTCAACCGCAAGCCGCACATACGCAACGATCTCCAGGAAAGAGACCAAGAGAGAACAGTCGTGAAGCTAACACACCTTGTATTCGTTGGTGGGCACGGAGTATAAGTGTAAGTTCTTGCGGTCTTACGGGCGGCAAGCCGTCTCTTGATTGGTGCATTGTACCGAATATGGAGAGGCAGCGCGGCTTTCTCTGCGGCTGTGATCTCCCCGGATGAAACAGTGCATCCAGGCGTGAGTGTTTCATTGTGGAGAGTGGGTAGAATAGTGTTGAAAAAGTTAGGAGCGTTGGGGGGCAGGTAGTTCAGCCCACCTATGCTATAGCTACTGCTGCTGCTGCTAGAAGTTGCAGGCGCTGATGGGGAAGAGGAAATGCTGGAGCTTTCAGATTTTCGCTGACGTTTGAACCTGGCGAGCGGATCGCTGGCAATAGTAGGAATATTCACATTATCAGCAGCAGTGGCACGTTTGAACCTCGCCACATTGTTAACGTCTAGGACAGGGGGCACAGCGGGAGGCGGGTCAGCACTACTAGCTGCGTCTGGGACTACGGTAGGTTGTTTCCTGAATCTGGCAAGCGGGTCGATTTGCTGACTAGTAAAGCTTTGCAAGCGTATGAATAGAGGTGCAGCTGACCATAGCAATATGCCAGCGCGCATGATAGCCTGCGGGCAGCAGGCCCTGGTAGACACAGAGCATGCATAACTGTATGTATTCGTAGTGATGCTTGCAAGCAATAAAAATAGAAACAAATTATATAGAATCCTGTATTATGATGTAAGGAAGGAATGTACAAAAAAAAGATATTACAAGCAAAAGTGTGTATGTATGTATGCTTGTAAGTATGTATGTATCTATGCATGTATGCATGTATGGATAACAGTTTAACAAAAAG
>WBZZ01006429.1:25000-26604 GCA_019918135.1 Paulinella micropora | reverse complement strand
AAAAAAATCAAGCCCAAGAGAGGGTCAGTGACACCTCAAGTGGCCTTGGTTCATTCCGTTGAGTAAGTGATAAGATCAACTGATGAAATATCGACTAATGTCAGAAAAAAGGAGCTTCTGATTTCGTCAACCAGGAAGTCTCTGGGTAAAGTATTAACCCGATGCCCAGCTAAGCCGTGATGTTTGCACGGAAGGGACTGATACAGGCAATACCAAAGCTCTCTAGTACCAGGCGGGGCAGATAGATAGATGGATAGATAGATAGATAGATAGATAGATAGATAGATAGATAGATAGATAGATAGATAGATAGATAGATAGATAGATAGATAGATAGATAGATAGATGAGATGTCGCAAAGGAATGTAGTCCTTGCAAAGGAACGCAGTTTCACATCAAACAATAATTTGTGTACTGTGCATGTGTCCGGGATGGGAATCACGGGTAGACTGTGTTCTGGAAAAAGAAGAGGAGGAAGGACGTTGAAGAAAAAGGCAATCTAGGAATGGAGAGTGGGAGGATAAGGAAGAAGAGAAAGAAAAGGAAGCCGTTAGTCCAAGTGTTTTGAGCACCGTAAGCTTGCGCAAGCTACAATGATGACATTGTATGAGGCCTAAACCCCCGCAGGGACCTAGCCCGGGCTATGCAACACTGGACGGCTATGATGGAATGCAGTCACCAATACGGACTAGAGGAAGATTAGTCCAATTTTTGACTGCACAGGAGCGATAAATCGCAAAAGAGCAACGAGCTACGCAGGAGGATAGCTTGAAGCAAAGGGATTTGGATTGGGGATGGGAAAAACCCAAGGCGCGGAAACATCGATGAACAGAGAACGATACCATGCCGCGAGCCCCGCATTCGATTGGTCGAAGGTGGCAGGTCCATCCGTTGTCCTCGATTTGAGATTTGAGCTTGTTGTATCGGTTGGTCTTGAAGGCTCGTGCGTCAAGGATGTTTTCCTCGACCGGGCACGTCAGCTCGATCAGAATACATATTTTGGTAGACAGTGACCAGACAACGATATCGGGGCGGAGGTCAGTGACACAAATGTGGACAGGAAAGGCTTGCTCAGAACCGGTGTATTGGGTTTGGAGTTGCCAATCGTTTGCAGTGTCAAGCAGGGATGGTCGATGAAATGACTGTCTCTTAGGCTTCTGCTCGCCCTCTTTCACAAACATAGACTTTGATTCATTTTGGTCTATAGGGGAGCGTTTGTTATGGCTCTCGATGTGTTTTTGAAGGGGAGCTTCAATAGTGCAGAGCACAGAGTCATGACGCCAGGTATAGCGGCCTTGTTTGAGGGCAACATGGCAACCGGAGAGGATGTGGCATAGATGTGCTTGACCAGCACAGAGGGCACACTTGTTGTTGGGAATGATTCCCCACAGACGTCTAAGGTCGGGGGTAATAACCGAGTTTGTGCTTGCGTTGATGACCCAAGAGATTAAACGGGGATTACGGGTTCCGATGAGGCGAGCCCAGGAGAGGTCGAAGGGGCATGCGTCTTCAAAACGAAGGAAGCACCCTTGCATGGCTTTGTCCATGTCATGCACTGTGGTTGTCTCAAGTATTGTCTCAGCAGCTAATTCTAAAACCCTGTC
>WBZZ01006429.1:12500-20000 GCA_019918135.1 Paulinella micropora | reverse complement strand
ATATAATATAATATAATAATATAATATAATATAATATAATATAATATAATACAATATAATATAATATAATATAATATAATATAATATAATATAATATAATATATTGTAATATAATATAATATAATATAATATAATATAATATAATATAATATAATATAATATAATATAATATAATATAATATAATATAATATAATATAATGTAATATGATATAATACAATATAATATAATATAATATACTACAATACAATATAATATAATATAATATAATATAATATAATATAATATAATATAATATAATATAATATAATATAATATAATATAATATAATATAATATATATAATATAATATAATATAATATAATATAATATAATATAAATATAATATAATATAATATAATATAATATAATATAATATAATATAATATAATATAATAATATAATATGATAATGTAATGTAATGTAATGTAATGTAATGCATTGTAATATAATGTCATGTAATGTTATATATATATATATATATAACATAACATGATATATTATAATAAATGCCCCCCCACCCACCCACCCACCCACACACACACACACACACACACACGCACACACACACATACACACACATACACATACACACACAAGCACACACACACACACACAATGACCTTTGCTTCTCTTCGAGCTTTTCAAGTCAGATCTGTCTTGCGGTTTTCTCTTCGGGTCGTGATGGGAGCAATTGACTCTGTTTCCTTTTGTTCCAGCTGCTCTGATAAGCGTACAGCCTGCCTTTTTGCATCGCTAAGGATATTGCAGTGACACACATTTTTCTCTCCCCTCTTCACCCCTCCATCCTTTTTTTCTCTGGCTTGAACAAGAGGAAGAAAGAAAGAAAGAAAAGAAGAAAGAAAAAAAAAAGAAGAAACGAAGAAAAGAAAGAAAGAAATAATAATGATAATAATAATAATAATAATAGTAATAATAATAATAATAATAATAATAATAATAATAAGAAGAAGAAGAAGAACAATGACAGAAGAAAAAGAAGAAAGAAAAGGAAATAGAAAAAGAAAAGAAAAGAAAGAAGGGAGGAAGAGAGAACAAAGAAGAAGAACACGAAGAGGAAGAAGAAGAGGAGGAAGGAAGAGGAGGAGGAGAAGATGATGATGATAAAGAAGAGGAAGAGGAGGAGGAGGAGGAAGAAGAAGAAGAAGAAGAAGAAGAAGAAGAAGAAGAAGAAGAAGAAGAAGAAGAAGAAGAACTCTCTCTCTCTCTCTCTCTCTCTCTCCACACACACACACACACACACACACACATACACAAACGCAGACACACACACACACACACACACACACACACACAGACACACACACACACAAACGCGCGCGCACACACACACACACACCCAAAACACACACGCACACACACACACACACACACACACACCCGCGCAAACAGCCGCTTCACCGAAGCCGTCACACGTTCTACACCTCTTTTGCTCCCTTCATAACCGGCGAACTCTTTTCTACTGGTAAATTCTCATGTGAGAGGGATATAATTATGATTACCAACAGTTTTATGCATTTCTCGTTTTGGGCCGCTTCTGCACATTCCAGCGCATCCTTGCCGTTATACTTCTTCTCGATTTCGTACTTATGCTTGGTTTCCTTAAGGAGTTCTTCCAACACCTTGTCCAAATCCCGCCTATCCTGACAGATCTAGTTTGGACAGCAAGCACAATCAGAGAAGGGTTTGCGTGGGATTCAAAAAATCAGCGCAACTCAAAAGCAAAGCCTTCCGAATCCTTTCAGTTGCTGGTTGTGTATATGAGTGGTAAGAAACCTTGTGCACCACTGGAAATCCGAAAGGAGCTCGCCCTTTACTACAATATTCATCGTAGTCATGTGCGATTTTTCGAATGCGTTCTCCAATCCTCTTCCGATCGCCTGATAAGGCCTTGTCAACCTCATGACATATCTAAAAGTAAGCATTGAAATACTATGAATATTTAGCTGCTCAATCGACACATTTAGGCAAGTTCCAGAGCATACTGATATTTTGAAGCCCGATGTATGCAACGTAGGCATGTATGGTGGGAGCAATCAAATTGCTGACCACTTTATTCGCGCATTTCTGGTTATTCATTTTGGAAGCCCACTGAATCGCATTACGTTTCTCGGGCTCTCCACCTAGTTGGACCTCTTCGTGGCTCATACAGCTGCACGTGCCTTCTCTTTTAAGTTGGCACCGAGAGAGAAGACACTCTGCCAGATCATCCAGATCCTCGCCATGCCTACAAACCTATTACCGACAAAGTTCAGCGGAAAAAATATCAGCAGAGGGATTCGAGCTCGTAGAAAAATTTGGAGCGCCTCCACTAGCCCTCCATTCACTGTGAGACCTTGTGCAACGCGTCCGGCAGATCCAGTGAGCCGTCATCGTTATCTAAGGCTTGCACTACCTCTTGCCTTTCGTTCTTCGAAGGGTTCTGGTTAGCAAGCAGCCTGATGAAGATCTAAGCACAGACAGCGAGTGCGGTCAGCTGCGAGGCGCAAGTATATTATTCAACCAACTTGAGACAACAAGAATGCAATCTTTATAATATGGAGGCATGTATGCATTTCGAAATTCACGGTGTGTGTGTGCGTGTACGTGTGTGTGTGTGTGTGTGTGTGTGTGTGTGTGCGTGTGTGTGTGTGTGTGTGTGTGTGTGCGTGTGTTTGATTTGTGTGTGTGTGTGTGTGTGTGTGTTTGTGTATTTGTGTGTGTGTGTGTGAGAGAGAGAGAGAGAGAGAGAGTGAACGATAGATTTGATTATCCTGATATGCCCACTTGGAAGTGGAGGAGGCATGCGGCGGTAGAAACGAAGGAAAATAAAAGTTCTAGCTAGAAGAAGACAAACCAGGAACTAGCAAAGAGCGAAGAACAAGATGAGTGATAAAAGTCAATATATCCAAGATGTCAAATTATACAAATAACATCTCTCTCTCTCTCTCTCTCTCTCTCTCTCTCTCTCTCCCTCCCTCCCTCTCTTCTGGGCCCGCTATCTCACACAGATACATCACCGTGTCGCCACCACCGCCCTTTCGATCGTCCACGTATTCATATACTTTCAACAGGCTCTCTCTCTCTCTCTCTATCTCTCTCTATCTCTCTCTCTCTCTCTCTCTCTCGCTCTCTCTCTCTATCTATCTCTCTTTCTCTCTCTCTCTCTATAAATATATATATGTATATATATGTATACATACATAAATATATACGTATCTGTCTGTCTATCTATCTATCTATCTATCTATCTATCTATCTATCTATCTATCTATCCATCTATCCATCTCCGGGGGAATGAAGGGGGCTAGCTGCTGAGTGCTCCGGCCTAAAACCAAACCCCCTAGATTAAGGAATTGTTTTTATTTATTTGTTGTGCCTATGTTTGCTTTTGCCTCTGTTTGCCATTTGCTGTTTCTGTTTCCTTGGTCTCCAACGGACTGGGTAGCTTATTCCATAACTGCCCTAGGCTGCACGTGTTCTCTTGTGGCTCTGCGAGCAATGGTTCGGGAGGGAAAGGGTTGGGGGCGGGGGGGGGGGGGGGGGCGGGAGTTGTTGCGGCGCACGGTGTATTGGTGGCCTGGTCGGCTGGTTACAGACAACAGTGAGGGACGGCACTGTCGAGCAGTGAGATGCGGCACTGCCTGTCGCGCAGTGAGATGCGGCACTGCGTCAGGTTTCGTGAATCCTTGCATAGCTTTCTCTCGTCTCGACGGTGTGGATACAGTGGAGGATCAGCTATGCAGGACACGGAGGTTGCAATTCAAGGCCGCAACCTCTGTCACCACCACAGGACGAGCATCAGGTTTTCGGTTCCCCTGGTGATCTAACTTAGAGTGGGACACGCCATCCATCAACAACATGAAAGTCACTACTGTTTAGGTCGGAGCCGCCAACGACGCCGACAGGAAAGCGGAAGTCCTGCAACTGTGACTCCGGCCGTGCTGGCGCCAGTGGGGGCGCAATGCAGGCTAACAGGGCTAAGAGCCCATGCGGACAGGGCTCCTCGGTCCTCCGTGAAGGTGGGGATCAAGCGTGGGCGTGCGATGATCCGTAATGGGGAAATTACGTCTCTGCATTCCCCTCCTAAGCGGTCCAGGGCAGAGAAGTCTGATGTGGAGGGGCAGCGGAGCAAAGCCCCCGACTCGGACCCCGGCGGCGAGGAATGGGAAACCGCTGGAACGCGTCGGAGACGACGCAAACATGATAATGTGGATCTCTGCAGTGCAATCCTGTGGGGGGGCCCTTCAACCTGCTGCATGAAGACGCTTGGAAGAACCCCTTGCCAGGCAGGGTTCAAGCTTAAGGTTCAGTTCACCCGTATGGGCGCTGGGGCAGGGGCCCACGTCCAAGTGACCTTCCCCTCAAGGCAAGAGCGGGAGGAGAGCATGCTGAGCCTTATGCAATGGGCGAAGGAGCGAAAGTTCCATGCCTGCTGGGGTCGCACACGGAAAGCGCGACGGCACACTCCATGGGCGGTCCGCGGCGTGGAGAGCGAGACGCGCGCCAAGCGCACCGTTGACCTACCCACCAACTTCGCAGCACAAGCCAATCCTTTTGAAAAGCTGCCGATTGAGCCCACACAGCCATCGGGCGCACCTCTTGTGGATGACCCCGCGACGGCGATACCTGACGCAAGGGACAACAGAGAAGGCGAGGACGCAGCCAACACCCTTCGCGTTTAAAGTTGCGATGCACAACTGGAACGGAAAAGCCTTGGGATGCATCACGAGCGGGAAGTGCACTATAACTTGCGCCGTTAGTAATACGACGTTGTAGCAGTGCAGGAGCACAACCTCTCGGACGCAGCCATGGGTAAACTCCGGGCCAAGAACTACAGCTGGTTGGGGGTGCCGGCGCTGGGGCACAAATCGGGGACTGGCTTCTTGATCGGTCTCCACCTTTTGCCCTACGTAGAATCTCTGGAACAAGTGAATTCTCATTTCCACGTGATACGCATTGCAGCGGGAACACGAGGGGAAGAAGACATCTACGTACTCTCGGCGTACATGCCGCAAGAGTCAGCCAAACGCAAAGAGAGAATTTGCCCGGGCGGCGCTATCAGGGATGGTAGCGCTGTACAGAAGCCGGGGGGAGGTCATAGTCTTGGGCGACATGAATGCCAAACTCGGACCCCCCACGACTGAGCGGGAGCAGGGCCTGCTAGAGAGCTTCGACTATAATGTCAAGCGCACCGACAATGGCCGACTACTTGCAGAGCTGATCTCCCAGAATGACATGGTGGCCCTCAACAGTCATTTTGAAGCTCCGGGCTCGGAGCGTTGACACGCTTGTTGTCTGGTCCATTCCTCGAGCTATGTCGGGGAGTGTGAAGTCCGCAAAGCTTTTCCCAGCTTTGATTCATATAGTGCCCGGTTGGACTCCACAGCCTTACGGTCTTCGGCTGAAACCCCTTTCAAGACTAGCTTGTGTAGGTTGAACTTCCGATACCGTACCCTCTTGCGCCTAAGGATCGCTCGGCGGGGGCAGCGCAGTTTTACATAGACAGGCCGGTGATCTGATTCCAGGTCCCCTGTATCTACCCCAAAGAGCGCGCTCTTCTTTTCTGTGGGGAACAGCCGGGGGGTGACTAAGATGTAATCAAGGGCCGATTCCGCCAGGCCCACTTCCCCTTCTGTCGTGGCTACCTGCACTCTCGTTGCGTATGAGTGTTGGGCCCAAGTATGCTCGGAGGGTGATTTAACGAAGACCAGGTCTGCGGGCATTTATTGCAGTGCGCAATTCGTCGTCGAACCAATCTCGGCGGAACTCCTTGGCGACCAGCCGGTCTCCCACCGACGCCTTCAGAGCCGCGAACGACCTCTTAATGAACTCGCTCGTGACCTCGTTGGCTAGGCGTAGCCTGCACGTAGCACAACGCGTGCACTCGTTCAGGCAAAGAAGCGGGCTAGCTGGGAGCGTTTCTTGGCCAGCATAGTGGACGCTTACAGCCGTCATGACACTAAGAACTTCTAAACCCTGGCCAGGCGACTTGTGCCACAGGCTAGCGCCTCAACGGTACACCCGATCCGAAAAGAGGACGGTACCATGGCGACTACACAGACTGAGAGATTGGACACGGTGACCAGGTATAGAACCAAACTAGGCGCGCCCTCTGCAAAACCCCTCCTTGACGAACTTTCCGGACCACCATCGAGACAGACTGAGATAGTGCTTTCCCAGACAGCTCATGAGAGCGATGCCTCGGTAGTTCCCAAAGTCAGCTGGGTCCCAGTCTTTGTAGAGGTTGACAAGTGTGCCCATGCCCCAGTCGTCCGGCGTTGTCTCAATATCCCAAAGGAAGTTGAACACTCTCAGGAGGAGTTGGCTCATGGAAGTCGACGCCACCGCACTTGAACATTTCGTTCCCTTCGTCGCTGCCACACACCTTGCCGAACTGGGCCTTTTCTAACCACTTTTCCACCTCCATTGTGAACTCACTGTCTAGGTCGATCTCAGCTTGTGCAACAGAGTCCCGGAGGTGCTCCGCCATACGCGCGGGCTAGGCGACTGTCTGGCTTCATGGAAGGCAAACTGTCCGAGGAACAAGGGGCTTCCGTCCGAACCGGTCCACAACGGACCAAATAATCTCACTGCACGATGCTCTGGTACGCAGGAGGTTAACAAAACTCAGTACTTACCTGTTCTTCGTGGACTTACGTAAGGCGTTCGATACCGTTTGGCAATATGGCTTATGGGAACGACTGTGGCAAAGTGGAATTCGTGGACGGGCCTGGCGCATCATGCGTGATGCATACAGAGGAATTCGCATGCGAGTCCTCGTAGACGGCTGCCTGACCCAACCCGTCCCTGTATTACAAGGAGTTCGCCAAGGAGACCCCTCTCTCCAGTCCTTTCCTTATCTTCATTGACGCGCTTGCTGAAATGTTGGCGGAACGGTGCAAGGGGCTGGCTTACAGCCCTGAGGTTCCGGCTACCCGACGACAGCTGCGGAGTTTGCTCTACGCAGACGATGTCGTCATGCTCACGGAATCGCCGGAGGAGCTGAACGCCATGATCGAAGTGGTGCGTTCGTTTTGTGATACGTGGAGGATCGAAATCAACTTGGCGAAAAATCAGGTGATGGAAGTCCACACCCACGTGGGGTATGTCGCAAAGCGGAAAGCTACTACTACGGTTCAAAGGCTTTCGAGGTGGTTCATCAGTATAAATGCCTAGTGCTCATGCTGACGGACACCTTGCTGGGACGCACAATATAAACGCGCCCTGCCAAAGGCTCGCAAAGGGCACGTGGCGCTGGCCCGTTTGTTCGCGAGGAGAGAAATCCCCTTTGCGGCTAAACGAGCCATGTGGACCACAACAACACTCTCGGCTCTGGAGTATGAAGCAAAGGTGACGACCTTCGATGATACCAAACGCAGGCAGTACGAGGCATCCAACATCACGCACTTATGGCGATGCTGAGCATCCGCCGCAAGGCCTCGCAAGGGGCGGTGAGGGC
>WBZZ01006429.1:0-7500 GCA_019918135.1 Paulinella micropora | reverse complement strand
TTTTTGCATCAAAACGCAAATCTGTCTTCGAGACTGAAGCTGACAGCAGTGAGACAGAACCTAACAGAAAACGAAAGCGAGATTCGCGCGGAACGCTCGTGGATTTGACTTCTGTCGATCCCAAACACCACAAAAGGCTGGAGAAAAGTAGGAAATATCAGGCCAAGAAACAAGCATCCAAGCAGGTATCTCAAAAATATCCTGATGACAGGGCATTGCAGGACATGCTTCTTTCCAGTGTGGGGGAGAGGAAGTATCCTGAGACTAGCGTCCTGCTACGCAAGAATAAGGCAGGAGGTGCTGCAAGAGATGCCGGCTCGGGCCGCTCACAAACAAGCAATCGTAGGCAAACTGAGAGGAAGGATGACCACCCAGGAGTGGAACGACTATTTCACATTGCGTTAGCCGGGCTTACGCTAACAAAGCTGCAAAGGTCAAGAAGCAGTTGGCCCAGAGGAAAGCTAAGGGTGACGTTGTGCCTATCGATATTTTCGCACAGAAGCGAACCAGGGATGAACAGCGCGAGGGCATCTCCCAGTTGGAAAAGCTCACCACCAAGAAGGTGATTCTAGAGATGATGGGCGCCAAGTCAGGTCCCATGACAATTACCGCGACAAAGCTTTCCCGACAATATTTGAGCAAATGGTGATTGCATCGGGCAGTGTTGAGAAACTTGTCGTAGATTTGCGAGGCACGCAGTGGGTCACCGATAATTCGGCTGCATACATCTGCGGAGGGAAATGTTCCGCAGGCTGCCGGCATTTCTATAAGCCACGAACTTGCAAAATTCTCACAAAGCTCTTGGCTGATGAGAAAGTCTCTTTCCGCTGCATCACTAAGACCGTGCCCTGCAAACGGCATGATAACTACGATAAGTGGAAGCTCGAGCGCGACAGGGAGCTTGACAAGCTTGCCAAAAACCCCAAGAAGCGTGATCTTATTAACAAGAAGCTTCAAACGCTCAACGAGAATATTGGAAAGTGCGAGCGCCATTTTCGACAGTACGAAACCCAGCGCAGGTGATTTATTTTTCGTCGTGAGTTTCATTGGAATGGTTGATGTTGCTTCGCTGCTTGCACTGTTGGGGGTGGTGTGTATGTTTGTGGCACTCCCCTAAGATAAATATTTGCGTGCATTCCAAAACAATTATATCAGCATCAACATCATGCCTGGGACTAGCTCCCCTGCAAATATAAGCTCCCAACTCATTCTCGTTCCACAAACCATGACTTATTCCGACAGGGGTGCGCAAGGGGGGGGGGGTGGTGCGTGTGTGTGACACTCCCCTAAGATAAATATTTGCGTGCATTCCAAAACAATTATATCAGCATCAACATCATGCCTGGGGCTAGCTACCCTGCAAATATAAGCTCCCAACTCCTTCTCGTTCCACAAACCATGACTTATTCCGACTTGGGTGCGCATATGCGGGGGGGGGGGGTGGTGGTGGGTGCGTGTGACACTCCCCTAAGATACATGAGAAGACGATGAGAAGCTAAAATACTGGGAATTCTATGATCCTGCTTGTTCCCGGTGAGTCACGGAGTTGCAATGATGATCCGGTCAATTAATATTAAAAATCAAAGTGAAAAAAAACAAATTCCGGCTCTTAATCTTTGTTTTTTCTTGAAAAAATTGATTTTGAGAGGATAATAAAAACTTTAAGTTTCGACACTAAAAAAAAAAAAAAAAAAAACCTTTAAAAATGTTACTATTTGTGTTTCATTGTTATTCCGAAGCTTTTGCATCTGTTTCCAACCACTACAAGTTCCTCTATGCTTACTTTGGCTCCAAATAACTTCAAAAAATCACCAGTGCCGACACCTAAAAAACAAAGTTTGGCATGCCACTGGCACTGCCTTTTAACGCATCGAAGAGCAACTCCCGAACGTTCCCCGCGAGTCTTGCTGCCAAATAACCACATACAGCACATAAAAAAGTTTTCATCTCATTCATAGTACTAAACTTAGAAAAAAATTGAATTTTCCATTTCTGACCCCGGACAGCATAGATACATGTGTGCTAGTTTACCCCAAGTCCTGCAAACATCCTGTCCACCACAAAATCTGGCTCTTTTGTCAGGAACATACAATTTCTGTGTTGGAGAACCTCTATACACCTCATATTACCTCGCGCGGGCCCTTCAGGACTTGGGAAAAAGGAGCGGCTGGCACACCAACATACCTTGACTTTCAAACCTCCCTGCCCCACCAAGTCCGATCAGTCCACTGCCTCTCCCGGCCGCCTTCATCGATTTACGCTGGCTAAGTAAAAGAAACAATTCATAACAAAAGCATTTAAGCTTCCAGTTGGGTCCGAACTTGGGAAAAAACTTGGTTTCCCCAGGTCAGGCCCCAGTCTGACTGGTACAAGTACTGATTTTGAAATTTTGCAAAAAGCAAACCACGCTGATTCCCACCAGTCTGATTCTACTCACAATGCATACAAATAACAATGAAACACAAAAAGAAGACATTTCCGATCTCAACCTGCCACTTGACTTGAAAAAAACTTAATTTTTTCAAGTCCACTTGACTTAAAAAAAAACTTAATTTTTTCAAGTCAAGCTGCCGGTCTGGTGGTACATACATAATATGATAGTTGAACAAACATGCATGTTCAGTTTGCGGCGGCCTTAAAACACCATGGATCGGAAAGTTTGCTGCAAAGAGACAAAAAATAATAAGGTGTCCCTTAACCTCACTCACCTTGGTCACAAAAAATTATTTTTGCCAAGGTTGTTGACCCACAGAAAAAAACTCACACAATTTACAAAAAAAGGCCTAGCTCACGCATGTGCCTGATGAAATCTAGCTCTTGAAGCCTCTTAATTCTCTTTTCTCGCAGCCTCCAGGGCTCCCAGCCGTAGCTTATAAGCACCAGGCTCCATGCTTTGTACGCTCTGTTGCTTCTCGTCTGGATGTAAAATTGTGGATCGTGGAGGTCCTCGTTATAGGCTATGTCACAATTGCAGTCTTCTGCAACTGTGCTTGTTGCTGCTAGATGACCTTGCATACTTGCATCTGAGCCACCTTGGTCTTGCACCGCCTGGGAAACATAAATATGGCCGGCCTGGCAGAGAAATGACTGTTTGCTCTTCTAATGGAGTCAATGAGCTACGGGACCTTGATGAGCTTGGCAACCTTTCTACCTCAAAACCAGCTATTCTAATTGGTGGTCCTGGTGGAAAATCCCTGCCAAAAAGCATGACTAAACCAAAACCCGCCCACCGCAGGGTCACTACGTCTTCCGACACACCATGGAATCGGAGTGCAGCTCGCACTTCGATTGGAGGACCTTGATGGACTGCTAGTCATGCAGGAGTGCTCTGCTCGGCCTGTGCTTCCAGGGGAGTTCTCTTCATGACGAGGGTGTGCGAGACGTCGTGCCTGCTTCGATTAACACAATCGGGACATAAGCTGTAACCGGGGCACTGCTCGCACTTCATCACATACCCCGTTATGGGATCAACTTAGCACATAGCACACATAATCCCGTGAAAAATTGGCTCAAGAGGCTTTGCCTTGGGGGCATGGCCCAAATCAGAAGCTGGAGGGCGCGACCCAGGAGAAGAACTCGAACAAGATAAGGAGGATGAGGATGAAGATGAACAAGACGAACTAGAGGAGGAAGAAGAGGAAGAGGAGGAGGAAGAAGAGGAAGAGGAAGAAGAAGAAGGGGGAGAAGGAGAAAGAGGACCAGGACGACGCTTGTCTTCCTTCTTGACACTGACACCACGATAACTTTCTTAACCTTCGTTGAATCAGATCGAGTGTTTTTCTTGCTCTTGCTCTTGCTCTTGCTCTTGCCCTTGCCCTTGCCACCTACCACAAAAGTCTATCCTTAGAGGCAGTCAACAAGACAAACGTTGCTACCTCCTTTAGACTTCTTCTTCTTGCTGCTGCGCTCCTTCGCGTTGTACTCTTTGATGGCTTCCGGTGAGATGTCAACCTTGTGCTTCTGCATGGGGTGTTCATGAAAGTAGTCAACCTCGCATGCCTCGCACACATCAAAGTCTTCGCATCGCGTCTGAGGATCCACGCAACTGTATTTGGACCCCACAATTTTGTCCGCGCATCTGTTGCAGTACCCACCCGGCCAGTCGTCTGTGGCATCTCCCCCGGACCCGTCCTCTTCGGCCTCGGGCTCATCGCTTGCTTCTGCTTCTGGACCTGGATCTTCCACTTTCGTGTTCTTGAGCTCCGTCCTGACGAGCTTCTTTACCTTGGCCTCTACCTCGCTTTGAAACTTAGCTTCCCTCTTGGTGAAACCTTTCCTGATAGCGTTGCGTATTCTGGGGATCTCCTCCTTGAGAAACCGCTCAACTTCTTTTTTGACCTCACCCCGCACGACCCGCTGAACCTCCGCCACCCAGTCAGCCTGAGCTGGCATAGAGACGGAGGACGTCGCCTTGGGAACACTTTCCTCATTTTTGTCCTGGCTGGCCTTGCTCTTCCTCGAGCCCTTGGAGCCCTTGGAGCCAAACGTACCGCCACTGCTGCGTCGATCTTGACCGCTACCGTTGCCATCGCCTCCTCCAGTGGGTCGAACCTCATGTCGATTGAGCAACAACTTGCACTCTTTTGAGTCAACAAATACCTTTGCCAAACGCACCATCAAGCGCCCTGCTTCTGGCTGAGTGACCAAACCACATTGCACGTCCCGCTTGATGAAGTCAATGTGCAGCAGGACGACTGTCTCCAAATCAGAAAGATCCGCTTTGGTCACAAGACCATGCACTTCGTTGTGAGAGAGAGAGCTGAGCCGCAGAGTACTGCCCACTTGTCCGCAGCCAGGTCTTTCACAGTCGTGCCAAGAACCAAGTAACGATCCAACGACGGAATGTGCATTTTGCCGTTTGCTGGGATCTGCATGACGCCTTTGCGACCACCAACAGCAAATTTGAACGGCACGACATATGCGTCCACAAACCTCAGGTTGAACTTATTCTCTTTGGTTCCAAAAACAAAGTCTTTCGTTGCATGCAAGTCCTTTCGTTGTGGCCATGTGTCGATCACAGAATATGCCTGTTTCATCTCCTTTTTGAGCTTCTCAGGGATAGGTATATCGGCCTCATCCTTTTCCACCTCCGTGCGTTCTTCTTCATCATCCTCTTCCTGCCCGTGCTCAGGAGAGATAACATCATCTTCTTTCGTGAAATCTTGTTCGAAAGGCACACTATCACGAGAAGGGAAACGCCCACGAGAAGGGAAACGCTCACGAGAATGCCAATTATCAGGATGCATATCAGGACTGATAGGAGGAGAAAAAGAAAAACCAGACAAAGACAGAGCGGAGGAGCGAGAAGAAGAAGAGGATGATGATGATGAGGACGAAGAAGAAGAAGAGGATGAGGATGATGAGGACGAAGAAGAAGAGGATGAGGATGAGGATGATGAGGAGGAGGAGGAGGAAGAAGAAGAAGAAGAAGAAGAAGAAGAAGAAGAAGAAGAAGAAGAAGGAGAAGGAGAAGAAGAAGAAGTTTTGGCTGGCTGTGGCGCCACAAGCGAGCCTTTTAAGGATGGCGAATTCCAGTTAAGTTGCTGCTGCAGGTTCGCATGGGCCTGCTTCAGGGTGGCTAGTTCTTGCAATAGCTTTTCTGCCTCCGGGGTCGCGTGCTTGTCAGGTTGCTCATGGCTCGCAGGTTGGTTAGCCTCAGGCTTCTTAGGTGGCACAGCCTTCGCAGGCTTCTGGCGTTGCTCATGCTTCGCAGTCTGGGCCGCACGCTTCTTAAGTTGCTCAGGCTTCGCAGGCTGGGCCACAGCCTTTTTACGCGGCGAACGCTTCACAGGTTGCTCACCGTGCTCAGGATGGGTCGCAGGCTTCTCAGGCTGGGCCGCAGGCTTCTTAGGCTTCTCGGGCTCCTTACGCTTCGCAGGTTTCTCAGGCGTAAGCTGGTCCGAAGGCTTCTCACGCGTAAGCTCAGGCGTAAGCTTGTCCGAAGGCTTCTGCGTAAGCTGGTCCGAAGGCTTTTCAGGCGTAAGCTGGTCTGAAGGCTTCTAAGCCTGGGCCGTAGGCTCCTCAGGCTTCGCAGACTGAGCCCCAGGAGAGTCGGAGTTAGAGTCTTCAGGACTGTCAAGCAATTTTGGACGCTTGCGGGAACTGGTTGCGCTTGAGCTTGACACACTTCCACTTCTGCGCTTGGGACCTTTGCTTTGGTCCTTGCCCTTTCGACCTTTCTGCTTGCGCTTGTCCTCATGCATCCATCGTTCATCTGGGAGCTGCCACACCTTAATCACCTTTTGCCCTTGATCTATATCGTAGCGGTGATTAGGCTTGCATTCCTTAGGGTTCGGTAGAGAAGCAAACAACGTTTGGAAACGCGTAAGGACTCGTTCATCTTCCGGTAGGAATGCGTCCCACGCCTTGATGTCAGACAGTGTCTGCCTGCAAAACACACGTGGGTACTCCTCAGACAAGCAGTGGATATCTAAATTTGAGACCTTGTCGCCTTGTCCCTAGCATAGCCTTCCCACCAGCAAAGGAACAGAAAGCCGCTGCGCTTGTAGTTTGGCTCAAACGCGATAATTTCTTTGATCCGGAAGGCCTCTTCTTCTTGGCCCCCAACGTCTACTTCGTCTTTGCTGAACTCTTCTATAATAATATCTGCTTGGGATGCGGAATCCGAGACAGCAGGCTCTACCATGATGCACAAAAAAATGACACTATTGGCTATATGCATGGATGCGTGGGGTGTGTAAGGAGTTTACTTGCAATATTATCTACGGTATCGCTAGATGAAGCCGGGCGCGACTCGGAGTCCAGCGAAGCTTCGGAAACCAAAGCGGTAGCCTGGTCAGTCATTAGCAGGCCTAGTGCGATCGCGAGCGACGTATTTCGTGCACTGCCCGGTGAATTGAGGCTCTCTCTTGCCAATCAAGACGGCTCGAGTCTGTCTGAAAACCGAGCGCAAACTCGTCAAGGAGCACCCTGCAATCGAGGCACCTGGAAACAGCAATTAATAATATAACAGAGAGAGAGAGAGAGAGAGATTTTTTTTTTTTTGTCGTCGTATGTAACATTGTATGTATGTATAGATGCATGTATGTATGTATAAATGCACTCAGTACCCGCTGACTGTCACCAAGCCCAATCTTCGTCTGTGCTCCTGCAGATGAATATAGCAGCGACACTGCCACAATCTCTCCCTCCTCCTGCTAGTCCTGCACTCGACGCCGTATCCAAGGATGACCTCCACAGATAGAACAGTGCAAACTCTGCAGTCACGCAGGTGTGGCGTTTCAAGGTGCTCCTCAGCGCCCTGGGCCCAATCGCGCCTTGTCTGCGTGGTCGGAGTGTCGGTAGAGAAACTGTGTAGCAATCCCAAACACGCGTAGCACGTTGACCTGCCATAACCGACAAACCGATTTCTTGACAAGAGACTTTGCGGTACAGAATACCTGGTTACTCTGAACGATGTCGCTGCTACTTTTCCCTCGGCTTTTCCACGTTTGGGGTTAACCATGCACCTGGTACATGACAAAAGAAGAAGAGGATGAT